>JAECUM010028613.1:0-36240 GCA_016617855.1 Megalonaias nervosa | reverse complement strand
ATTGCACTGAGAATACTTGTCAGTAAAGTGCTTTTTCTAATGAAGTTTGTTATTCTGTATAAATTACATTTATTTTCAAGATACCCAACATCTGAAAGATCATTAACATTTTTCCAACCAGTTTCAAACAACGTTCATGTGTATGTGAGAACACTTGTGTATTATGTCATTGCTTTTTGTTGTTGTTGATTAGTCTGGTTTTTCTGCAAGATAGCAACGGACTTGCATAATAAGGAATATCAAGCCTCAGTTAAAGCATCAGATTATAAGTGATCTGTACCTAAAACTTAACATTTTGGTTCAAATTAAGAATGGATCGATACTGGAATAAAATCTCTAGTTTGTCTGGAATAGATGAAGTTTCTTGTTCAGTTGATCAAACTACAATCTACTTTTCTAGTGATTGATCGGATGTATCAGCTGGAACAGTCGGATGCAATGTACGATTGGCTAGAGGTTCCATGTGTTTAATTTCTAATGAGTACAACAGGTACAATGAATTAAAACACAATCACTAAGAATAATATCAATACAGGGAGTCAAGGCTTTGTTAACATAACACACCTATACAGAAAGACATTTTTAAAAAAAAATATGTAATGGGAGGAGAAGGGAAAAAACTAAAGGGTAAAAGAGGTTCTGTATTCATTGAAGTAAAGCTACATTTGGGGAAAGCAACCAACGAATGACACAGGTTAAGAAGAAAAAAAAATTTAACGGTGGGAGCCTGTGCCACTAGCTCAACTCGTTGCGTTTTACATTTTCACTCTACAAGTGTTTTACACAGCCTGTTGTAGTAAGTAGTATTACCCAATAAAATGAGAAAGACATTAAACGAATTTGTCAGTAGAGAAGTGGTTAATACCATTTAATGTGTGATACTAGGTAGTAGTAAACATGCAAAAGAGAAAGACAGAAAAAGAATGTGTCAATGGAAATGTTGTTAACCACATGTGTATGTGGTTCTAAGTAGTGGTATACGTGAAACAGAGAATGACATGAAACGAATGTATCAACAGAGTTGCATGATTTGGAACAAATTTTTCCAAAATAGACAGATTAATTAGAAACTGAAATAGATATAACAAACTTTTTATAAAAAAGATATCTGCATTATGTGGTAAAACTGATACAGTTTAACGAGACATTACAAACTGAACTGAAGAAGGAACTGGGCATAAAGAGTCTTGCATCACGTATTAGAATGGTTTAGTATTTTTAAAGAGTCTTGCATCACGCATTAGAATGGTTTAATGTTTTTAAAGAGTCTTGCATCACGCATTAGAATGGTTTAATGTTTTTAAAGAGTCTTGCATCACGCATTAGAATGGTTTAATATTTTTAAAGTCGACAATAACAATAAGGATCTTGTGGAAAAAGAAAAACTAAAATAAAGCCTGGATATATATTGCTTTATGTCAGGATTATCTCTGTCCAGATTTTTTTTTTTTTGAAAGCTGTGAATATAAAATTGGAGAGTGTAGTCTGACCTATCAATGAGAAAAAGAGATATCACATATCGTATTTTATTTTATTAAGGAAAGCTTGCAACAGAAGGAAGATTCTATTGTGAGAGGGGGTTTATCACAGTGGTATATGGAAATTATCAGCCACAGTAAAATAAATTAAAAATTTCAGCTCTCTGAAGAAAGTATTCAAAATTATTTTTTCTCATCTTTTGAAAAGAGTTCACTGGTTCTAATGTATGTACATTTACACAGAAATACAGAAAACTATACCTTCAGAGAGAGACAGAGAGAGAGTCCATTGTATTCCACTGGTTATACTGTTTTTGTTAAAATGGTTACATATTGGATAAGGCGAATAATTGAAGGAATTATTAAATTTCCATCCCTCACTTGAAACATTACAAACATTTAATCATTTTCAGAAACAAATGAGCTTTTTTATAAAAACAAATCATTTTGGCTCCGTTGGGTCCAAAAGTGACATAAAGTGGACCCTTACTGCTGTTGTTTCCTATACAGAAACACATTTGTAGAAAATAATATTAAACAAAAACAATATTTCAATTCTTTCTTGGTGCTGATTACATACAATTGCTAATCAAATTCATAAGCTTGCTATATTTTCTAACATTATACGAATTTTCACTGCAGCAGGATATTTCGTTATCGATTTGCGATATCAACAATTTCAATGGCAAGCAAGTCTGTTGACGTCGTAATTATTCCAATGCATAGTTCTTTTAAATATGATAATTATCCTAGTATGTATAATTTTTAAATATAGTTCAAACTGCTAAAGAAAAACAACTGCTATTCATTTCAGATATACGGAAAGGTTGTTGTATATTTTTAAGTCTGAAACTACACCCCTATACATTAATTAACAGTTATGGATTTAACTATACTTCATCACGTGAGAGCGCAAAGGGATCAGTATACAAAAAAAAACCTTAATGTCTACCTTGCTGTATATATGGGCGCCAGTACATAGGAGCAAGTGGGAAGGGGGACTTACCTCCTCTCCAGGATTTCAACTCTAAACATGTTTTGGCCTAAATCCGTAAAACTTGAGGATGATTTGAGTGAAAATTCCTCAAACCAGTTAGCTGTCCACTACATGTTTGCCCCCCTCCCCCTCAGAAAATTTTCTGCTGGTGCCCTTGGCTGTATGGTTGCAACTCCTGGATTGTGTACAAATGCCATGCCAAGAAACTGAACCATTTGCACATGGACTGCCTGAGGAAACTGATGAAGATAAGACGGCACGAGAGGGTCTCAGACACTGAGGTTCTCGCACAGGCAGATTCCAAGCACTCAAACTCTACTGATGAAATCACAATTGAGATGGGAAGGCCACGTCACCAGAATGACAGATGAGTGACCATCAAAGAAGAGCAATCTCAGCCCTGAAGTCAGAAGAAACGCTTCAAAGATTCCCTCAAGTCATCTCTGAAATACTCCCACACTGATCCTGAGTCATGGAAATATCTCGCACAGGATCGCTCTACCTAGCTGAGTCTCGTCCATTCTGGAGCTACAGACTTTGAACAGAGAATAATTGCAGAGGCAGTGCAAAAGAACGTTCAGCGTAAATCTCAGAACAGTAGCACGCCATCTGTTGATCAAGCGAACCCACAAACTGTACAAACTGGCTTGATCAACCCATTCACTTACTTACAGAAACCAACCAGTTGGTGACGTTATGGTTATCTTCGGACTCGAAGGACGAATGACAACATGTCAATCAAATCCATCAAGCTTTACACGATTTCTATCAACTTGATTTTTGAAGCTGTAATATTTCGGGGCTTTTTAACTTAAATTTTACTTTTGATTAGATGTAAACCAAATTGTTGATTATTGATTAGTCATTACAAATATATTTAAAGTGAGTGTCTGGCAAGGATGTCTTTTTTATTTAATCATATAGAATGCACATGTACTTTTTCAACACAGCAAAATAGCATTGCTTTGTCAATGTGCAGTACAAGCATTAACTACAATCGGAACATAATAGTCTCTTTCCGATGGGAGTCAAATAACTTTGACTCTCTGAAAGAGACTCAGAGGTCATTAAAGAAATATTTTTCAAATTGGTAAGCTTTTGGCAGACGAACATCCAGCTAGACGAGCGAAGAACATAATATTATAACAAGATAAGTCTTGAATATAACACTCAATGATATTTAAACAATCAATAAAATACCTACATTGTTATTTTTTAAATTTATTCCGGGAACTTTGTAATGGAAAAAAAAGATTTAGAAACCGTTCAATTTTAGCTGTCTGCAATTATTGCAATATCATCTATTAATTGTGAAGTTATGAATTATTATGACATAATAAGAACTATTGGCTCGAGAGGAGCAGCAGGGGAGAGGGGGTGAACAAAGGAATCTGACGGCAGAGGGGGAAGTTTCCCTGAGAAAAATATACAAGGCCTCATTTTGAAAAATGGAGGCTAAAAAATGCTGTTTTAGGCGAGCAATGTTGACTCATTAGCTATCCAAAGGCCAATCCGAGGCTTGTGTGTAAGCCTGGTTGGAGCACCGATTACTATTCCACGCTGACCTCAATGTAAAATTACTGGCACTGGTTACTGTCCACGGAAAATTACTATCACGTGTACACTGCGTGATTTTCTCACACCCTCTTCTATTTTGATCTCAATGGAAAATTACTGGCACTGGTTACTGTCCACGGAAAATTACTATCACGTGTACACTGCGTGATTTTCTCACACTCTGGTCTATTCTGACCATAATGGAAAATTAATGGCACCGGTTACTGTCCACAGAAAGTTACTATCACGTGTATACTACGTGATTTTCTCACACTCTGGTCTACACTGACCTCAATGGAAAATTACTAGGCAGTACATTGCGCAATTTTTAAACAAGCCGTCTATCAGTATACGTGCACTTGAAATTGTGTACATGTTAGGGCTTGGCACGTAAGCGGGGCAATGTCTAAATTGTGAGTCGAATTGGAATTCCGGCAATTCGCTGAAGCTGAAATAATACGTTACTGCAAAATATTATATGTTGGCTGACTTAGTGAGTTGTAATTAAATCGATGTTGTAATATAATAATAAAAATGAGTGATCTGCGCTTACCATGGAATCTCGTACAGAAATATTAGCTCGAGAACGGCTGCAGGCAATTAAGAAATATATTCCAGTACGTGATTCTGTCAAACAGCAACTACAACAACGCCATGAAGCTCCTGTGGGATTTACAGAGGGTACAGAGCAGTTATTTAAACCAATTGTCGAACCAACAAAAAAATTGTTACAGCAACTGAGGCAACACAAAAAACACTTGAGACATTATCTGCTGTTATTACTGGCCGTCTTCAACCCCACCACCACCACCACCAGCTCAGCCACCACCTGAAGTTCAACCACCACCACCAAGAGGTAAAACCGACTAAATTTACTGAAGAAGGTATTGCAGCTATCATGGATTCCAAACAAACAGGTAAAATCGACGCGCAGGGGTGGGATGAAAAAGAAAAATATATGAAACCTGAATATGTAAAAAGCGTGAAAGGTCGTGCTGATTGGTATATATATATATATATATATATATATATATATATATATATATATATATATATATATATATATATATATATATATATATATATATATCTCGTATTGCTTACAGTGTTCAGCAGGTCAAAGGTGATGATAAAAAAAATTTTTAGCGGGTAGTAAATGTGCATATTTAGAGAGTAAATGAAGAAATTAGTCAAGAACATGAAGAAATGAATCGTCAGTTTCAAGAAGCAGAAGAAGAAAGTAGAAAATCAAGAGCACAGACTAGATCTGAAAAATGAAAGGGAAGGAAGATGTTACGTGGTCAAATGAGCCCTTGCAGCGCGCCGGAACCACAACCAGATCCGCACGACGAACCACCTTAAGGAGCAACCGGAAGTGATCTTGCCACGTCTTAGAAAAAAGAAAAAAAAAACCTCGCCGGTGATTCAGGATAAACTTTGTCCAACTAACATCCTCGCTGATGTTGATCGACTGGAAATTTTAATTGGTGGAAGACGAACCGTTAACAATTCACACGAAATCATCAATGAAGCAGCTGCTATTTGTCAGCTTTTATTTGCTAGTGGCGTCATGGGCAGTAGTGTCTATCGGGCACTGATCGATGAAATTACCGACGATTACTACGGTGAGTGATCAGTTAGATCGGCTATAACAAAATACATGATTATACACAGTGCCCAATGTGGACCTGAAAAGGGTGATAAATTAACAATTACCGGTTTATAGCGCAATCTACGGAGATGGACTCTGCGATGTTATTCAGGGTTGTTTGTTTAGAAGGATAGCCCCAAAAGCTATCCCGATTGTAAAACAATTAAGCATGAAAGCCATCAAAGTTGTTCGTGATAAAGGTTTTGGCACTGTTGGTGATGTTGCTGGTAAAGCATTTTCGGCGATCAAAGACAGACTCGCGCGATTAGTACGACGAAAACCACAGTCGGTCAAACTGCCCAGCACCGAACTAATGCCAGCAAGTGTCAGTAAAAAAAATAAATCAAGCTGCAGATGAGCGGTTGAAAGAATTAGCTGGTGGGCCGTCATTGACAAAACAAGCTCCAGCCGAGATGGAAAAAAAATATAACCGCAAACATAATAGCGGGTAGTGATCTTGCGCGTCGTCATCGGTGATATTGATCGGTGTTAGAACATCGTTTTAAACAACAGAGAATATA
Source organism: Megalonaias nervosa (assembly GCA_016617855.1). Classification (NCBI taxonomy): domain Eukaryota; kingdom Metazoa; phylum Mollusca; class Bivalvia; order Unionida; family Unionidae; genus Megalonaias; species Megalonaias nervosa. The sequence continues at coordinate 30,036 of JAECUM010028613.1, read as the reverse complement.
ATAAAAATGTTCTAGCATGTATCTGATCCAGCATTTGACATGGATGCACCAGTTCTCAATGACGAGTCGGTGCGTGATTATCAGTATTATTCTTATGAAGCACGATAACCAAACCAACTTGGGGAATCGATGTCAAAGATACATCCAGGTATTTTTCTACCCGCTGAGGCATTCACCGAAGTTCAGGGTATACGTTTGAGAGATAACAATAATCCATACGCTGCAGGTGACAAATGTGGATTCGTTAATAATGGTGTTATGGTGTTTTTTAAAAGTACCGTGTATATGATTGATAGTAGATAAGTCGAAGTATGTCACAACGACGTCGATGTTGCTCCGATGATACTCGGTCTTGCAAGATATGATGATTGTTCAAGGTCTGATGGTCCATCAATGATGTTCTCAGATGATATTACTGACCACCCTAAAAATACACAGTATGACATAAGAGAACAAGAAACTTTGTTGACAACGCTGACGCCAACGTATCTCCCGGTAGTCACCGCCGTTAACCCAGAATTTAACCTGGGATTTTCAGCAAGATGGTCTCAAACTGATGTTCAAGGTAGATTCATCTGTGTGATACCGCTGTCACATATATCTTCAAATTCTGTAGACATGTTAGGAAAGTTATCTTTGGGTTGAGTTAGTTCGACAGTCCACTGACAACGATGCAATATGGCGAGATAATGCTGCAGCTGCTAGTAAAGTAATACTAACAAAACTTGTTTTTTTGATGCCAACATTAACTCAATCAGTAACAGAAGAAACGCGTTTGCTAGCGTTCATGGATAGTGGTGGTAAGTCAACGTTGTCGTGGCTGACGATGACTATGGGCTCAGTTACAAGCACAGCAAATTTATTTGCATGGCAGATAGCATCCCAACAGGGAATTTCAGCACCATGACATATATTCATTGCGCTTCAAGGTAACACAAGATTAGAAATCAAGAAAGAAACCCAATGGTGTTTGACAGATTAGCAGTGTCTACGATTTCATTAAGAACAAACGGATATCAGGAACCATCCGAAGACATAATACTGAGTTTCGAACAAAACAACGTAGCACGGGCATATCAAAGTCTGAGATTCATGGGGCGTGATCAGAATGTTAATTCTGGTTTGCGGATAACTCAGCGTAATTTCTCAAAGCTGTATCCAATCTATTTTTCTTCGTTGGAACACCTCGGTTTCTTCAGACAATCTGTCGTTGATATACAGGTGCGAGCTAATGTTAATGATATACCGGTTGGCCCTGGTGGTTACAGAGCAATCGCTGTCATACTGTCAGACAAAACATGTTGCTTGAAGGTATTGGCGGACTAATGAGAGTCATTGATGCGTCCACAGGAAACATGTGTTTTCCAAACATGTAAGTGTTTTCCAAACATGAAACTACATCATTCATGATATTATAATGTCATATCATCACGTCAATGTTACTCTGACACCCGGTCAGATTAAAACGCTGCAGTCGGCAACAGAAGAATTCTGGGGCAAAAATATCTCTGAAATCAGCGGCGTTGCAAGACCCAAATAAATTATTGTTGACTGAACGTCAGCTCAAACACTACAGTGACGCCAAGAAATCAAAAACTAGAGTTCGACTTGATATTTCCGCGAATGAGATCAGCGATACAGCAAAAACCGATGACATATTTCCACTGATAGCGGCGATACCATCGCTTATTGCCGTTGCAGCTCCAGCTGTTGCAAAAGCAGCTGAACTTGGTGCCATTGGAACAGTTGCCGGCATGGCATTGAAAAAAGCAACAGGACAGTGTCTAAAGACCTCCTCCATAAAAGGGACCGGGTCTGAGATTACCAGGAACTTGGTACGGTCAGTGTCTGCGCCTGCCCTGGGCGTTTCGTTAAAGCTTCCCATGTCCAATTTTGATTTACTTGATGCTGCTCATCGATTAAACATAAAAACTTCAGAGGTGTTTTCATGCGTGATCAGTTACCGGAAAAAAACTAACCGTGCTGAAACTAGTATCAGTAATCTTGATGGCCGTTTTGGTCAAAATACTCATTGGGTTTCATACGTTGTTGATCCACGTGTTGTTGTTTATTTCGATTCGTATGGAATGGCGCCACCAAAAGAATTTTTACAGCATAGTGACTTGGCCCGTGATATACCAATCTGATATTCAACGTTACCAACACAGAAATTAACGGATCCACCTACATTTAGTCCAGAAGTAATTTCTGTACTTAACGCCGTGTCAATGTCATCGGCGCCGCTATATAAAGTCGTGCATAAGCATACCAGCTGACGGCATCGTTTTAAACAGGTTAATAGTTTATAATGGTAGATATTTACGGAATATCTGCTACACGTATGTACCCGGGTGAAGTTGATATGTCAGCGTAAGTGATGAACTTGCTGATCTTATGAATATCACAAGGGTTGGTCAGGATGAAGTTGTTGTTTTTCAGGATCAGCAAGGACGTTTAAAGAAGATTAATATCAAGTGTGCCGATATTATCCTGCGACAATCAAAGACTCGAATGTATCAGTCGCAGCGATCCACAATGAGATCCGCGGTAACTATGTTCCTATATCCGGTGGTTCAATGAGTGGATTACTTCTCATTACTGGTAATAAAATTGCTGGTTTGGGAGAACCGAAATTAGCCGATGACGCTGCAACGAAGAAGCATGTGGACGACAGCAACGCCGCGATAAGGACCTCGTTAACGATAAGGAGTAATAGATTAACAACATTGCGAGTATGATGGTTATGTAACCGCGTTTACGAGTCTTGTCAGAAACTGTCGGATTCTTCTTCAAGTCGCCTATGATTTCTTTGGAAGACCAATACCCACCAGCAACAAGCTCGCTGACCTTCTCACACAGCTCAGCGATCTAGTCAGCGTTAAAACCTCAGTAGAAACGATTAATAAAACCTCTCGCAAAAATATCAGGATCGGTTAATGGATTTAAAAGTTAAACGAGTTTAAAACAGAATCAAATAATTTTCAGAATAAGGTAAATAATATTGATCAAGAGCTCGGTAGAGTATCAGGCATAGCTAATGGAATTAAATGGCGGGTGGACACTGATATTTGATGACAAGATTACAGAAATAAATACTAAGACTACAGAGACAAATACTAACATTACAGAGGCAAATACTAAGATTGATGATCTGAACACTTGAATAGATGCTATACAAAACAATATAACGAGTGCATTTAGGTCATATATCATCTTTAACGAGAACAAAGATTTAAGTAGGGGTGTCCAACCCCATGAAAATAAGTTAACCAAAGGATATTTCAGAATATCAGTCGCATATATTTGTTATAAAAGAGCGGATATGATTATGATAATGTATTTCAAAATGAGCATAGAATACCAGGCATTGAAGTAAAATTCTCCATGGATACTAATGAGGTGACTATATCACCCACACAAAACTCTCTTATTTTCAGGATAAATAAGGCACAAACCGCTCACATGTTAATTGTAACATCAACAGGATTTACAACGGGAAAAGAAAAAATTAGTACTATTGTTTTTGCTGAGAAAATTTTATGATCAGACGATCGAGCCACACCAGGTCGTACACAACAGTTGTTTTAAACAGGTTAATGGTTTATAATGGTAGATATTCACGGAAGATCTGATACGCGCAAGGGTCCCAGCTACATTGATCTGTCAGCTTATGCAACACAAGATAAAGTTGCTGGTCTTTTGCATCTCTCCGGGGTTAATCCGGATAAACTTGTTGTTTTTCAGGATCAACATGGGCGCCTAAAGACGAGCAATATCAAATGGGTCGATATTATCCTGCGAGTTTCAGATGCGACCAGCAATAACATCGTGGTATTTACCGGCGACAGAAAAATCAAAGACTCAGGAGTACCACTCACGATTATCCACAGTGATGTCAAAAGACGTGCTGCAAAAGCCGGAGATACAATGACTGGTGAACTCAACATGACCGGAAATAGAATTGCTAAATTGAGAGAACCAAAATCGGACGATGGCGCTTCAACGAAGAAATACGTGGACAACAACGACGTTGCAATAAGGACCTCGTTAACAACGACCAATGAAGGATTGGCCATATTCAGAGCTGAATATAGCAATATATAGCAATATAGCAATCACCTGACCGCGTTTAGGAATAATCGCAGAACCATAAATAAAATCCTCACTGATTTCTTTGGAAATCCAACGGTCATCGATATTAATCACCGGAAAAATCAAAAATATTACCGCTAGTGTAATTCATACGACTCCCCTCATCAATGCGGTATACAGAGTAACGTCTGGGTCAGCAACATGGTCACAACAAAACAACTCACTCAAACATACCGCTGAGGTCACCGTAGTTGTACAGGCTCTCCGTGTTTAGCGGTGCGCGATTTAGGATATTTACCACATTTCCATGGCGTCATTCCACCGATAGATTTTCTGGAACTGTGCTGGTCGTGTTAAATCAAAATACCAAGGAAACATTCAAACTGGAACCAGCAGATAAAGACTTAACCGCAACGACGTATTGGTGGTGTCTGTAATCTGTCGCGAAAGCAACGCAGTTGGTAAGTTAGTGTGTAGATAATGAATCCCACGCAGACATTCCGGTATAATCATGTACGTGGTAGGCATCGCTGGAAGAAATCATCGACAAGCACATGACAAAACAAAAAAACAAATATTGCAGATGAATCATCGACAATGTTGTATACGTGGTCTCCTCGCTGGTCGCTTAAACAACGACGTTAATCGGTACGTTATCAGTGACGCACATGATATCGCCCGTGGCTGAAATCCGTGTCGGTGTTGTTGTTGGTGTTGATGGTATTTTCAGTATGATTGCGAGAAAAATATATACATGTGCCGGTAAAAATTACACGCACACACTGAAATAACGTACGCGGCGATGTATGCGTGTATAAATGTATTGTCGATATTGTCAGCGGGGTTAAACGACGGTGCAATATCAGACAATGAATTTTCTGCGATCAGGGATATTTATTATCGGTATCACAAGAACGCAAACATACCCTCGCCGATGTTGCCAGCGCCACATTTAGAATCCGCCATATAGACAATAATGACCGCAGAAATAACCACACGACTGGAAAAGATTATCGCTAACACAACGCCGCCGACGACCACAATGATATCAGCTTCGTCAACACAGCAAGAATTTGATGTAATTTTTTCCAATTGCAATAAAAGCTCCCAAAGCTCGGTCACTTGAGATCGCACTGGCACAATTACGATTTTATTATAGTTGGCCAAATATCAGAGAGAAATCATATTGTGGATTAGACGCTAATAATTCACTAGTATTCTGGTATAAACCCAGCGCTGAAACAGTCCCCGTCTGGGAAGTCGTTGGTTTTCCAAAAGGATCATATCAAATCTAACAAATCAATGATAAACTTCAGCGCAAATTAAATCAATAACAGGAAAAGAATCAAAGATCATTATCAATGTACACGAGCCAACTCTGAGTGTCGCCATTGAAATATCGACAGTGGATTACGCCGTTAACATTAATGGGTCCTCAATCAGAATTGTGTTGGGATGGCCGATGGTATCACTACCACAGTTTCGTGGTAGACAACTCCGATATAACAACGATCCATCGGGTGGTGGTCGTCGTGTATCGCCAGACATTGTCAATATCACGTCCACGATTTAAGTAAATCTAGTCTGTGACGCAGTCTACGATAGTCATACCTCGTCTGGGCAAGCATCCCACGGGCAGGCCAGCAGGTAAATGTTCTTTATAGCTTTTCTTCAGAGGTCCCGCCGGGTCATTTGATTGTATCAGTGCCCATTTAATCCTGTTTATTTACGATGTTATAATCCGTCGTTGTCACGAATACGTTTTCGTGTAATCTACCAAGACAGTAGTTTATTGGACACACGTGGGGAGGAATTAACTGTTAGTTGTACGGGACGGATTCCAACACAAGTTTCTTTAGCTGTCTCGCCATCGCACTTACAGCCGCACGAGGTACACATTGTCGAGATAGCTCTTATCATACTTTCTCAATGGCGCTTACCAGTGGAACAAATTTAGCTATCTCATGTTATTCGTGTAAATCCGTCAATGAAAATTCCATTTCTCGTTGGAATAATTTGATAAATCTATATTCTGCATCTAGTGTATATATGCCCTCTTCCCGTCGCTGCTGTATCATCTCAAAATCGTCGTTGATTTTTTAGCATCAAGTTGAACAATGAAACCATCTTGTTGTTATTGTTCAATCTCAGAGATAATCTCGTTAATATTTTCCTGGTTCATTATACAACAAATGCATTTATTTAATAGAAGATTTTGTCAAGCCCAATTCAATAGCGTGTTCCTGGATCGTGTAAACTTATTGTGATGAATCCATACGGAGTTTTCTGAGCATCTGCAAAAAAGTTTTTGAACTTGTTTATGTCCATGTCACCGGGACACCAAGTCTGATGAATATTTCGCAGCGTATGTGTGTCAACACCATTAAAAATTACCAAAAATTTACAGGTGTCTCTGATCACTTTGGGGATTTGAGTGTACCGCTGTGTAACGTAAATGAAATCTGTGTTTTTAAGCCTGCCCCGTGAAAAATTCTGGCTGGATTTGTTTGTTTGTCAAGCATGACATCATCATAAACCACTAGATTTTTTTATATCCTTGTTAAGATCCTTGACGGACGGCGCATCCTCGATGTCGGTGATAAATTCAAAAACATCATCTGCAGCCGCTGCATTTTCATTAAATTCCTTAAGAATATTATAGCATCGTTGGTCATCTTCGGATGGTGCCACTAAATAAACTTTGTCCCATTTTAGCCATCTCATTATTCGGTTGAGTAAAGACCCAGACGGACAAATGATAATAGCTCGAATGGAATTTGGTAAAGCTGGATGATGCTTGACCGTTGGTTGCACGCGTATCACTGAAAAGTCAATCAAGTTCTTATTGTACAAATATAGTATATTTATAATCATGAGTTTTTATTGTGTTCGATGCAAGACGGTCACGGATACAACTGGGTTAAGCGCAACAACGACGAAAAATAACAGGAGAGCGCTCACAGGCAAGTGCATAAAATGCGGCATCAAACAAATATAAGTTTGTGAGAGCCGACTGGCTGTGATATCGCCGCGACACTGGGACAATTACCAGGAACGCCATGGGCTAAGTACCCAGGAGAAAAACGTGATGTAATTATTGTAGTCCTGGAATCCGACTTGATATTAGACTTGACGAAATAAAAAATCAACCAAAACCAGGCGAATTTCCGGTAAATGCGATTGATCAAGCGTACCATGCTCATAATGTAACGTACAAAAACAAAGATCTGCAACAACGACATATCGCGGACGTCAAGTTGATTCACGCGCTGAAGTCGTTAAGGAATTAAAACATATGATAATCACTCGCACTCTGGTTGATAAGATCAGCGATGAGTGGTAAACTAGGCGTGGGTGCAAGCAATCTAATTGTCCGATAATTAAATAATGGAGTCGATTTATTATAGTCCAACCGGATACTTGAGAGGTATAGCAGCGTTTAGCAAACTCGCCGATTCAGCAGGTGTCACACATGCTGTTGCCGCAGATTGGTTTCACGACAGGTAATATGGCAAATTTATCTGTCACGTCCCAAAACAATTCAGAATGGACGGTTTCATGTCAGCACGTCCAACGAAGTTCATCAGGCAGATATATTGTTTTTACCACATGACGTCATCGGCACATCACCCAAACGGCTCACATGCAAATACGCGTTGACTGTCTTAGACGTTGCAAGTAGATACAAGCAAACGGAGCCACCATCGACTAAAACAGCAACTGAAGTCTCATCAGCGTTCGAAAGAATTTATCAACATGGCGGCCTGCGCTGGCTGCAGTTTTTGCAGGCTGATCCCGGCAAAGAATTTCTCGGTGCAGTAGCGATGCTGATGCAACAACATAACGTTAAAATCGGACGCGGACACAACGTGTTACATCGTAATCAGGCAATCGTTGAACGATACACTTACACAGCGACTGTTTGGACACGAGCAGGAATTACTGAGCAAGGACAGATCTCGTGAATGGGTTGCAAGACTACCACATGTGATAGCCGCGTTAAACAACGAAGTCACGGGTGGAATTAACATGAACCCGTCAATGCAATCGCGAAAAAACACATACCACGACGAAAATCACCAGGAAATCAACTACAACAACCAGTGTCGGGCAGTAACGTAATAGTCAGGTATTTATACGAACCTGGTGAACTTGAGGGTGGTGCAGCAATTGCAACAGATCCAGTCTGGAGTGTAGCCACACATAAAATTTTCAGCGTGGCAAGATCTACTGTGCAGCCATCAATCTACAAGTTACATTCAACAGCTCCTCAACGTGGATTTGTCCGTGAACAATTACAGGTAATTCCTAAAAACACCCAGTTACTACCGAGTTGGATTCGGCGTCGGAGACGCTAGCAGGGGAGGAGCGAAGTTCCTTGACGTCTGTTGCATTCAAGACATGTCAGAGCGACATTTTTGCTTGCGTGGCCGAGACTAGTATCGATTCTGTCCACGGTAAATTGTCGTACGTCGTTAGGAAAATATTGCCACAGAATTATTGTTACAGCAGGCGCAGTTATTATTTTGTCGTTGTTTCAGCGTCTTGATAAATTCAACATCAAGATTAAACTGGCGCTGTTTCTTTTTTTTTCTCGCGCATAACCAGCTAATTTTTTCTTCACCGCATTGGTTGACACAATAGATGTTGTTGGCAACTCTGTTGTATCGCAGTCATAGACAACCCTACGTAACTGAGACTTTTTTGTGACTCTCGATACTGCCAAATACACTTAATTTGACCATTCGATGCGATCACCGACAATCCAAATATAAGTATCTGAGATTGTTAGCCCCTGCGATGAATGAATTGCTATCGCATAACCTAGACTGCAGCATGATGGTTGAGGCTGCTGTCGTGAAACTGATTCCGTCTCCGACGCCGACAGTGCCTGCTGTACAATATCTACTGGAACTTCGACGACATCATTAAGAATCAGTCGCTGTTGTGTATCTGTCCCTGGAAATGTCAATGAATATATTTTGCTGACGTGTGTCTGCAAGGCGATAACATACTGGAACTGGTAGCGTTGAAAACTCTTCTTTGTGATGCTCAAACAATTTACGCTGAAGTGAATCACGTACAATTTTCCTGGATACAACAATCAGATCATTAGGTCGCCATAAGTTCCAGATATCAGACATTGGTGTCTCTGGAATTACGGTACGCATTATTTCACACTGAACTGGTTGTAATCTGATTAGCGATTTTAGTTTTTGTAATGATTCATCATGTAATCTGTGGTCGCACAATAATTCTTCGTAGTGTCCGCCGTTGTGGACAACGTAGTTGCTTAACCATTCATGCGGCGATTCCCCTATCAACGGCAGAGGTTGTCCATGATCGCCACACATCATAATTGCAGTTGACTTTGTTGTTAGGTAATCATGAAACATTTTTAACGTTTCTTTGGATACGGTACATATTTCGTCCCAAAAATTATTTTCGGTATACGCTATTGGCTCATTCTCTCGAGGTCCACTGATCACCTAGCCATCTAAAGAAACTGATACGTGCACGATTTGACACCACGCTATTTCATCTCTCTGACTAGACGGGGAGTTGGCGTTAACACAATCATGCCAGAGTTTTTAAATAATTCTATTGCAGGCGTTGTTTTACCTGAACCACCAGGACCATTAAGATAGACTGTGCTATGTCTCGTGATTGGATCATTCACTGACGGCGCTGTTGACTGGTTTGATAAATTATTACTGCGGTAATAATCTCTGGTGTTTTAACGTCAACTGATTCAAAAAAATTACATATTTCTTCACGCTTTATTTTCTAATTACCCCAACTAGCATCTTTGGCGTCGTCGTGACGCGTATCGTCTGTACAGAGTGGAGCTGTGTCGGTAAATGGTTTCACAAGATCCATGTTTGATCGACTTATATAAGATGAATCCGTGGCGACTCTAACAGCATTCGCTGAAAACCGGTTAATTATTGGTAACGGGTTTATTGACGCGTAGGCGAGCATTGATGAACTAAGATGATTAACGAGGATAGTCGCCGTCGTGGTAACTAACAATCGTGCCAATATATACCCTCTTTTGTTTTTACACGCTCCATTGTGCAAACACACCACTCTTCGTTGTATCTTTTATTATAAAATCGAGTCCGTACTGTCCATAACTAATCGTGTAAAACGACGTTTATTGTTTGAAGATGACCTTTGTGTAAATTTACCAATGAATGTTCTGCAGAACTCTTTGTCAGATATTGTGTTATCACGTGGTAACCAGATAGATTTTTGTGGGTTGTACGAAATTATCGCTGATGTTACAGTCAGCGATGTTAAAATATCACTATCTAACAAATATCTTAATAACACTATTGAAGCCCAACCACGTTGATTTTTTTGCACAACAATTATTTAGATTAATTTTATATCAGGTTTGTTGAAGTGTCGACCAAACCAAATTGGTATAACCGGATGAGCATTTGACTCAAAATCAAACTAATCAATCTCCGCGAATCAAATAAGATTAATGTTGGGCAGGGGTCAGTTCATTGCAACTTTGGTCATTTAATGTGTCGGATGGCCGAATCGTTCAAAATACGGGTTACACTCACCAAGACCAAGAAAAGCAGTCGGATAAGACCGCCGTGGCCAAACTCGACGCAGGACCGTGATATATCGTCGAGAAATTCTTTTGGTGTTGGACACCATCGATTTCTTTTGGTTGTTCAATGTGAGCAACAACCGACGAAACAGTAAAACAATTAACGAGTAATTTATCTATGTTGGTGTCATATTTTAACGCAGTTTGTTTCATTTGGCGTTGGAGGGATTCTTTTCGATAAAGAACGCCAGACGGTAACACAAACTGATCAAATTGTGAATCTAGATCACTCTGAAACAACCAAACTGACACGGAATCGTTTTTACTGATGTTGTACATTTCTTCAAAAATATCACTGTTGTGAAATCATAGTTTGTTTTTTTTTTCTCATGGAAATTTTGTTACTGGCTCAGTCCACGCATGAGCGTTATGAGCTATTATCGTGATTGGTGCCCCCGTGTTCTATATTTGTTCCAGTTATATAAAACATCATTCGTTATTGATATTACAATTATGGGAAACATTAACAATTTTACTAACTAGGCGATGTCATCTATACGAGCACCACTATTATTTATATACTTTTCCCAATTATTTATATTTTTATTCTCGATTCAGTTAATCTGTTTCTACGACTTGAATTTACCAAATGTTCAATGATACGTTGAGACACACAGTTTAATGCTCCTGTGGCCGCGACAGTGATGCTTGCACCACGCATCGGGGCAAGAGCATTAATATCAGGATCATTTAAACGTTATTGTGCATAAACAACTACAGACACTGGATACGCGTTATTGTAGTATGGTTTGTCTATTTCAGTAAACGTGCCTGGTTTGGAGTTTTTATTTATTGTGACAACATTGTTATGTCGCGTTGATTCCTTAACAGGGTCGAGTTTATCACGAATAATCCAGGTTGGACCATCTTGGCTGACATGTTCGACAATAACTTTTATTCTAAATATGCACTTGCTGTCATCCACAAGATTATTAATAATAGTTGCTGCTCGTTTGTCGTTCATGGTGGAATCTACGAAAATAACACCGCCGTCTATCTTTAACGTTGACCAGACATGGACAGTGCCATCTTGCGCGAACTCATTTTTGGCCATTTTGATAAATTCGTATAATTGCAGCTCAAATGGTGGACTATTTTTGTGTTTGGTTAAACTGTCCAAGTCAAATCTAGTGGTGTGTTGTGGCTCAGTCTCCGATATTTTTTGTCGTTCTCGTTGAAAAAACTTGTCTCTGTTTTTCTCTGGCTCGATAGCCAATAATCTCTCAATTTCCCTCGCGGTCAATAATTCATTTGTTTCTTTTCGTAAATGTTTTCTGTGCGATTTTAGACCTTAGGAAAGGTGGTTTTATCCCCGTTAGGCTAAAATACTGTTCTCGCAGCTGCTTTGCAACAGTAGAATTAGTTATTCTTATGTGTGTGTATATATATATATATATATATATATATATATATATATATATATATATCTATATATATATACTTATATATATATATATATATACTAGAAAAAGTAATTTCTTAAGAATTATAATATGCATCAGGCAAAAAATAGTTGTCGATGGCTCATGATCGGATCAGTCAAATATTGTGAAAAAAATGTCGTTGTGAGTACTGCGGCTATCACTTGGCCAGTGTTCCCCATGGCAGTACTGGACCGAAACCATGTTTGAAATGCGGAATTTGGGAAAACACAATTATGTGTATCTTGCGGCTGACGAAAAATATCGTGCGCTTAAGCGATATTACGAGATGCAAAACACTTCTGATGACATCAGAATAAAAGACGCAAAGGCTTATCTTGAGAGATATTCCTATGCTGAAAAATAATGTTCTATTAGAGTAAAATATGTTACATATAAATGGAGCAAGCTAAAAAGAGATTGATCTCGATGAATTTAGATATTATCCAGTATATACTAATTACGAAGCCAATTGAAGCGGTGTCATCAGAAACTGTCGTCGCAAAAACACAAAAAAAAAAAACCAGTTGAATTTGGCAGTAACATGGGTTACGTGATGATCGGTATCAGAATTTCCGGCAGTGAAAAAATGAAAATATATCTTGCACACATATTTATTTAAGAGTGTTTTTATGGCATGATAAATGACGATCTTGTTATTGACCACATTGCTTCTGATAAACAAAATAACAATCTGAAAAATCTTCAAGCAATCACACATAGAGAAAACACAATACGTACAACAAAAAAAAATAAAACAAAAAAAATAAAAAAAAATAAAAAAAACAAAACACCGCGACCAATTAGATCAACTAATTTTGATACAGGTGAGATAACGGATTTTATTTCTATGTCAGCTGCTGGAAAATACTTTCATACTAATCCAAATTCAGTGCAACGTGTCGCAAATAGTATTTCTAAATCAGCTCTGTCAAAGTTGTTTAACCAAAAAATAAAATTTAACTATATCCAGTAATGAAACTTAACTTTTCAGCTACAGCGAATATCAGGAATTCCAATTCGATTCACAATTTAGACATTGTCCAGGCGACGTGTCAAGCCCTGAGATGCACACAATTACCGATAGACGGATTGTTCAAAAATCGCGCAATGTACTGCCCAGTAATTTTCCACTGAGGTCAGCGTGGACCAGTGTGTGAAAAAATCACGCAGTATGCACGTGATAGTTATTTACCGTGGACAGTAACCGGTGCCAGTAATTTGCCATTGTGGTCAGAATAGGCCAGAGTGTGAGAAAATCACGCAGTGTACACGTAATAGTAATTTTCCCTGGACAGTAACCAGTGCAAGCAATTTTACGTTGAGATCAGCGTGGAATAGTAGCCGGTGCTCCAACCAGGCTTACATACAAGCCTCTGAGCAGCAGAGAGGGTGAACCCTACAACTTTTTCCGAGGGTCCGATAGCAAAAATAAAGGTTCCTACGAAGGGCTGAAAAATAAGGTCAATAACGCTAAACCGAATCCGCTAACCGAACATATTTCGTTGTTGTGGTAAACAGGCCATAATAACAAAATCGATGGGTTAGTTCGTTTTGTTACTCGTTCGTTGATATATTTGTTCAAATTTTAGGCGTGTTTTGTTTGCGTCTCACACTCATTTTTTGTCAGTTCACCCTCTCTGCTGCTGTAATTAACCAAATATTTTATCCAGACCTATACGATACCTAGATCTTGGGTCAGGTAAATTTATCGTAACAAATCCGAACGGAACAGCTTGTGCTTTTGAAAAGAAGTTTTTAAACTTAATCATGTCCATATCCCCTGAACACCAAGTATAATACATATTTTCTAAAGTATAATTATCTACACCATTAAACACAACTAAAATATTGCAGTTGTCTCTGATCACTTTTGGTATTTGTTTATATCGCTGAGTAACATAAATCACGTCAGTATTTTTGTGTCTGCCTCTGGAAAATATCCGAGCTGGATTTGATTGTTTGTTCAGCATCACATCATCATATACTACGATGTTATTAATAAATCCATCGAGGTCATCTACAGATGGAGCTTCATCAATATCGGTGATAAAATTAATAATATCGTTTCCGTCTTCGTCTAATAATTTTGCATTTTTATTAAAATCTTTAAGTACTTCATAACATCGTTGATCATCGACAGATGGTGCTACTAAATATAATTTATTCCACTTGAGCCATCGCATTATCAGATTAAGTAGCAATTGTGTTTTGCCAGATCCAGATGGGCCTATTATAATCATTCTAATAGAATTTGGTAGTGCTGGATGGTGCCTTACTGGTTCTTGTTTTCGTGTTGCTGAGAAGTCAATTATATCCATATAATAAATAATATGAGTCTATATTGTGTTCGATGTAAGGCAACAACCCCCACCGTTGGATTAACAACAATAATAACAAAAAATAAAAAGCGTGCACTGACAGGTAAGTGTGAAAAGTGTGGCACAAAAAAATATAAATTTATTTCGTCTAGCACAAAGACAGGAGGCGATATTGCTGCTTCGTTGGGAAAATTACCAGGGGCTCCGTGGGCGAAATATCCAGGGGAAAAACACTTACCAGGATACAATTATTGTGGTCCTGGAACTCGACTTGATATCCGACTTGATGATCAAGATCAACCAAGACCAGGAGAACATCCAATAAATAAGATTGATCAAGCGTGTCATGTTCATGATGTTGCGTATAAAAGCAAGGATTTACAACAACGACATCTCGCAGATGTGAAATTGATTCATGCGTTAAATTCTATACCTGATAAATCTCTGAGAAAAACTCGCTAGTTTTCTAATAAATACTGCTATGAAAGGCAAAATAATGCTAGGGGCTGGTAATTAATTATATGATTATTATAATGGAATCGATTTATTATAGCCCAAGAGGATATTGGAGGGGCAGAGCAGCGATTGGTAAACTTGCTGAAGCAGCAAAAGTCTCACGCGTTGTTGCTGCAAATTGGTTAGCACGACAGGCAATATGGCAAATTTATCTACCACCACCTAAAAAAATTCAGTACGCATATTTTGATGTCAGTACTCCCAATGAAGTTCATCAAGCAGATATTTTGTTTTTACCACATGATACTATTAAAATTGGTAGACGTCAATCACGCACGTACAAATAATCATTGACTGTCGTTGACGTTGCAAGTAGATATAAAGAAGCAGAACCACTATCAACAAAAACAGCATCTGAAGTTGCATCTGCGTTTGAACGAATTTATAAACGAGGACCCTTGCGATGGCCCCAACTATTACAGGTTGATCCTGACAAAGAATTTCTTGGTGCAGTATTATCGTTGATGAAAAAACATAATGTCAAAATCAGACAAGGACACACTGAAATTCATCGTGATCAGGCAATCGTTCAACGATTTAATCGAACACTTGCTGAGCGGTTATTTGGATATCAATATGCAAAGGAAATACCCACTGACTTTAAGTCCGGGGAGAGATCTCGTGAATGTGTTGCAAGGTTACCAAGTGTGATAGCTGCGTTGAATAATGAAATTACTCGTGCATCTTTTATGAAGCCTGCTAATGCAATTAGAAAGAAATATATACCAAATACAACGACGTGAATCTACCTCTCAACCAGTTTTAGGTAATGTAACTGTAAGATATTTATATAAACCTGGTGAACTTGAAGGTGGTAAAAAAAGAGCAACTGACCCTATCTGGAGTGTGACCACACATACAATTTCCAGCGTGGTAAGATCCACAGGTAGACCTGCAATCTACAGACTAGATTCAACTGTTCCTCAACGTGGATTTGTATGTGAACAATTGCAAATAATTCCTAAAGACACACAATTACCACCACCTTCACTTTTGCAAACAGGCGCCTCTACGTCGATTACACTCAAGACAGTTCAGCATCACATTTTCGCGTGTGTGACCAATGCTAATACTAATTCTGTCTACGGTGAATTGTCTTGGATTATTATTCGAATATTGCCATAACATTATTGTGTTAAAACTTGCACAATGATTATTCTGTTGTTGTTTCAGTGCTATAATAAATTCAGTATCGAGATCAAAGTCGCGTTTATTTTTATTGTCACATTGCTTATAGCTCGCTAATTTTTTCTTGATGACGGTAATAAAATCATTGTTATTACTAATTTCTTCGGTTATCACGTAATCCATAATAACCCTATACAGCTGCGATATTCTTCTGACTCGAGATACTGCGAGATAGACTAAATTTGACCATTCGATCCGATCATCGACAATCCAGATATTTGTATCATAAATAGTTAATCCTTGTGACGAGTGAATCGTTATAGCGTATCCTAACGTCCACGGAGATTTATCCATGCTCAACGCGCTCTCAACAACATCAACAGCAACCAAAACAATATCATTTAATACAAGGTTCTGTATTCCACCACCAGGAATTTCAACTCCAATATTCTGTCGTCGAGTATCTGCTGGGCGATAACATAATGGTACAGGTAGATTTGGAAACTTTTCTTTATGTAACGTAAATAATTTCTCTTGCAATTCATCACGAACTATCTTTCTACTTGCGACTATCAAATCAGCAGGTCTCCATAAATTCAAAAAATCATTCATAGTAGTTTCTGGAATTACGTTACGCATTATCTCACACTGTATTTTATCTGGCTGCAGTTTGATTAACCTTTTAAACTCTTTCAACGATTCATCAATAGCTCTATGGTCATCAGTTATTTCTTCGTAATAATCTACAAATGTTTTCAGCCACTCATGTGGAGACTGTCCAGTAAAGGGTGGTGGTTGACCATGATCGCCACACATTATTACAGCGGTATTTTTAGTCAATAACCATTCAAGGAATATTTTTAATATTTCCAACGATACCGTGTCTATCTCGTCCCAGATAATATACTTAGGTATATATTTCTCACCCATTCGCTCAGGAGTCCATGTGTCTCCGCACCATCTGAAGAAACTATGATATGTACATGATTTTACTCCTCGTTCTTTTATTTTTCTGGCGAGTTTATGTGTCGGTGTCAAAACAATTATATCTGAATGGTTGTTCAGGAATAATTTAATCGCACGAGTTGTTTTACCTGAACCACCGCATCCATTAAGATAAACAGTCTTATGTCTAGCTACAGGATCATATAGAGATGGTGCAGATGACAATTCTGATATTTGATTATTTTTGTAATATATTTTCTTAATTTCAACGTCGGCAGATTCAGAATAACTAAGTATGTTTTCTCGTTTTATTCTCCATTCGCCCCATGATGCATAATTGTCAATATGTAATTGTTTTAACAAATCTGCATATTTTTTATCTATATAAAATGAATCTGTAGCGACTTTTCCTGCAATCAGAGGAAATCTATTTATCATTGACAATAGATTTATCGAAACGTAAGCTAGCATCGACGATCTTAAATGACTGCGGTGAGTCGCCATCAATATAGCTCACGATTGTACCTAATTTAGACCCATCTGATAAATAAACATTGCTTCTACTTACAATTGTGTTTTTTTCCGTTGTATCAGCAATTATAAAATCGAGTTCAGCATCGTCCATAATTAATCTTGTACACATTCGTTTATGATCATGAGATCCTCCTTGAGTAAACTTACCAATTATTTTCCAACCAAGATCTTTTGAAACTTTATTTTCATGATCAATCACATCAGGATTTTTATCACCTGACTCTGTCAAGGGTTCTGGTAACCAAACTTGTTTCTGTGAACGATACGATATAATTGCTTCATTTACTTTCAATGATATCAATATTTTATTATCAAGTATATATTGTAATAACACTATTGGAGCCCAATATTTTTCTGAGAAATGTCTTCCAAACCAAACATAAATAATCGGAAGCAGAATTTTCGCAAACTCAAATGATTCTATACAAGCAAATCCGGTTAAGTCAAAATCTGGTGAGGGTCCGTTTATTGCAGCAATGGTCATCTCGTGTGATGGATGTCCAAATCTCTTAAAGTATTCAGAACACTCTCCGTATCCAAGAAAACTTCCAGGATAACACGCTACCATATCAACTGAGATAACGTCGCTATAATCATATTTGGTATTCCATAATCCACCGTGTCCGTATTCGATTCAACTGTGTTGGATGCTTTCAAGGAATTCTAATCGTGTCGGTTTCCATGAATTTTTCTCTTGAGCAATGTGAGCAGCAACCGATGGAACTGTAAAACAATTATTTAATAATCCTTCAACCTCGACATCGTCAGAAGTATATTTCAATGCAAGATTCTTCATTTCTTCATGAAGAGATTCTGCACGATAAATTTCTCCGTTAGGTCTTACAAACTGATCGTAATACGAATCTGAACTCTGAAATATCCAGACAGATGCAGGGTCACTCTTACTAATATCATTGATAGCGTCGAATATATAATCGCTATAAAATTTAACTGTCCTATCCCGTGGAAATATTGTTACAGTATTAGTCCATGCATGTGCGTTATGATCAATGATTGTTATAGGGGTTCCATTTTTCATATATTTTGGTTTGTACAAAATTTCTCCGGTTAGTGTTTTTACTGCTATTGGAAATCTTAATTTCTTTTCTAGCTTAGCAACGTCGCTGATAGATGCTCCGGTATCTTTAACTGTTTCTGCCCATGTATTTATTTTTTCACGTCTTAGATCCGTTAAACCGTTTCCACGTATTACTTTTGAGAAATGTTCCATAACTCGCTCAGCTACGCAGTTTAGTCTACTTGACAATTTCATTGGTTTGAGATCCCCAACGTTAGGTTTATTATTTAGCGGATACAGTGCATAAACAACTGCAGTTACAGGATACGCTCGTTCATAATACGGTTTATCAATACCAGTCAGTATTCCTGGCTTGGATTTGTTATTTAATGTAACAGTATTATTTCCAGTAACGCGTATAGGGTCGCGCTTATCACGAATAATCCAAGTGTCTTCGTCTGTATTTACAATAAATTTTACTAGAATAATATATCGCTGATTGTCGACATAGTTAATAATATCTCTGCCTCGTTCGTCACTCATTCTAGCATCGATGGTATTCATAATCCTGAATGTCGACCACACATTAGCCGCACCATCGTCTCGAAATTCCTTCTTGGCTTCACGGATACGTTTAGTTATATCCATATTTGTTAAAGCCAGATCTTGCATCGAAAAATTAAATTTAGATTTCTGTAGTTTGTCAAGATCAAATCTTGCTCCCGCTGAGATGGTGGAAGGTTCAGTTGTGGATAATCTCTCAAATTCCTCCATTATTATAATTAAGACAAATATATATTTAAATTGAATTTTAATATATAAATAATGATTCAAACAAAGAATCGGTGTAATTGGCTTATGATCGGATATACTTCTCCTTGTAACAAAGCATGTGTAAATGAATTCTGCGGCTACCATATGCAAAGCGTTAGATGTGGATGTCTAGGACCAAAACCGTGTGTGCAATGTGGTGTTGGAGTCAGAGGAAAAACTCAGTTATATGTAAAATGCGGTGGTAAAAAATATAGAGAACTAAAACGATATTACGATTAAAAAAATGTCGAATCTCCTATAAAAACCGCAGAAGATTATCTCGCTAGATTTTCAAAATAATGATTTAGACAAATAATAATATTATATAAATGGAGCAAAATGAGTTTGTAGCGCATCCAATTATTAAAAATTATGAAGCATCTCGTTATGGTGTGATCAGAAACTGCCGATTGAAAAAACCAGTCGGTAGTGTTGATAAATTTGGTTATTTTATATTTAATACCGGTGGAAATAAAAATTATTTCTCACATAGATTCATCTATGAATGTTTTCATGGGGTCATTAAAGATGGGCTTGTAATTGATCATATTGATGGAAATCCAAAAAAAATAATCATTTACGTGACCTGCAAGCTATTACAGAGTCAGAATTCTGCATGTGGAAATACAGGAAAGTGTAAAGTATTTGGAAAGAGAGCTATTAAAGTCGTAAATGCAGAAACAGGCCAAGAAATAACTTTTCCATCAATAAATGCAGCTGCCAAATATTTTTGTATACATCCACAATCGGTACAACTTGTCGCAAATAAAACATACAAATCTGCATTTTCAATAAAATATGATCAGCGGATAATATTTGAATATGTCTGATAACTCTGTCCTCTTAACTTAAAATTAAAAAAAAAAACAGAATAAATAAATATTTCTTTTTACTGTATATAGTTCGCCTCTGTCAATTTTTGCCAAGGGTTTTGTTTAGCCATCACCACAGTCAAGGGTCCACCTTCACTGTCGCTGCTCTCAGTGTCACTTGTTTCACTTTTGACAGAATCAAATAACATAATCTTTCTCAACTGCATTACACGATTGTTCACAATCTTTTTTCTTTCGTACTCGTGAGACAATTCAGATCTTATTTTTCCGATTGAACGTGCAAGAGGTATAAATAGTTTTGCCAAGGATTCTAACATAGATTGATAAATTAATTTGATGAATCTATAATTGGATGGTAATGTGTATTTATTTTCAAATTTTCGTTGTTGCAATGATTCAAAATCACATATAATTTTCTGAGGATTAAGATTATCAGATATCTTTATTCCGTCATGTTTTAATTTTTCAATAGCAGAAATTATATCATTAATGTTTTCATAGTTCATTATATAATAAATATTTCTTTAAATTATAAATAATTAGCATATGCTGCTGTAATTATTATTATCATTATTATATTTTATTATATGTTATTATTATTATTATTATTATTATTATTATTATTATTATTATTATTATTATCATTATATGTTATATATTATTAAAAATATCAAAAATAATCAGTGGCATCATAAGCAGTTACCCTTCATTGCCTGTGGTTTCTTTGAGGGTCCTTTGCATGATGATGTCTTTCTTATGACCGTTATTGGCACCCCACAAAGTTTTCTTTTTGGCAACATTCTTTTTGAATGTTTCATTATGGGGTACTCTTCAAATGAGGTAGAGAGCTCACACATGCTACTGATTATTTTAGACACATCCCCCAACGAATCACTAAACGAAACGAAACTTTAGAGATTCAGAGGACTGTCTAGGAATTGCGAATTCAATAACCCCCCACCAAATCAAACCCCGGGGTAAGTGCAAAACGCACTCACCACGTTGTTTAACGTGATGAGGGGTTATTGAATTCCTTGGAGCTTTGCTTCGCTCCCCATCCTTTAATGAAAAATGGCATCGTTCCGAATACTGTCGACACTTGTCAGCCACAGGAATCGAACTCGCGGCCCTCAGTATGATGATCCAACGTTATAACACTGCACCACTTTCCGATTCATACAAATACACGTTCAAGAAATTATCATATAGTTAACCCAATACTGAATAAGCAGGCAAATTACGTACGACCAGTATACTGAATAAAAATCACAATTATTGTAAAACTGTAGCATAGATTTACTTCAATTTCCAAACACACTTCATAAAATATGATAATTCTACACAGGAAGTCCGGAAAGTTGAAGAGTACATGCAGATCAATATAACATGCCACACCTGGCGTGTACATGCAGATCAATATAACATGCCACACTTAGCGTAGTGAATAAAATCAGTTATTGTAGAACTGTAGCATGGATTTACTTCAATTTTCAAACACACTTCATAAAATATACTGTATAAAATAATCGCACATTACATTTTCTGTATAAGTTTTCGTTTGCTAGGTTAAAATACATATATACAACTGCGTTTGTAATATATTACAGGTAACGACGTAGTAACAAGGGAGATAATCGTTTAATTTACTCTACAGAGAGAGTTTTTGCTCGGCAGAGTTATCTCGCTTCATTATATGTGCAATTGCCTCAAACATATATTATTATAAGAAATTTGATTATTATTCAGATTTTAATGGTTTTGAGTACTGTTCAACCTATTAAATTGAAGAATTTGTAGCCATTTCATTAATCAGAGTACCATTTAACCCATCAGATCGAGAAATTTGTAACCATTTCATTAATCAGAGTACCATTTAGCCCATTAGATTATGAAAAATCAGTAAAAAAAATAAATTTCAGAATCAGATTATTTTCCCCCCTGATTATATCAGGGAATATTTACTCGGACATTCTACGATAACGCTCTATGAGCGTACATACAGATTAATATTTAATTCTTCATTTCTTAAATCCAGAATGTGTCCAGTCTGGTCAGTAAGTTTGAAATGTATGCTTGATAATAACGGATTATGTACACGTAGATAAACGGGATTAATTGGCTCAGATACAATTAACCACCCAGGTGGAGCTTGAGGACTGAATGAATATAATATATATCCTTGCTGGGCCTGGCTAGACTTTGAAAGATCTACTTGATAGCTGCCATCAATTACGTCACATACTAGACTGACTGCGATTGTTGATGTTATATTAACAATACCAGGTGAGATATGGCGGCCTCCACCGTGTGGATCATTATTATATTTAAGAATGGTTGGTGACGGGATTAATTTTCTCCATGAATCACACATTCTTTTAAAATGTTCATCAATAAGATCATTAACTGATTTATTGAGCTCTTCAGAGCTAAATCCCGGAATTATAAATGTTGGTAGCTGTTCTTCTGTAATTCCATAAAATTTAAGAAATACTGTTTTAAATAAACGTTCAAAACTTACACGATGAATTGGGCCGTCTTCATTAACTACATACATTTCAAAAAATCTATTTACCGGCGCGTTTAATGTTTTTTCTCTGTCAACGATAGCCTTATTTACATATTCTAAGTCTGTTGCAACTTGATTCAAATGTTGTATTGTTTCAATTATTTGATTTTTTAAATCATCGTCATAAAAAGTGTTGATGCTGGAAAATAAATTTCTTAGATCATTAAGTACACGTTCATGTTCAGATTTAATTGGACTAGATTTTGAGTTAATTTCTTCAACGTTAATTGTTGATATTGTACCTATCTTACCTTGAATGAAATCTATAAAATGAGTATAATGTTTATAACCATGATGAGCTGGATTTTCCATAAATGTATAAGTTTTTCGGTATTCTGGTATTTTTATAAATTTTTTAACATCTGTAACGAAATCAGATCGTTGTGGTTCTGGTGGGCCTTTATAAACTGTTTCAACTTCAGGCCATCCTAATACGGATCTAATCGAACTTTGATAAATATCAACAACATAATCAGGAGAATTTATTTCAGTCGCTGCTGATAATGTTGGTTCGTAAACAGTAATTGCTATTTTGGATTCTTTTCCTGTAATAGATTTAATTCTGCATTGAAACTCATCGTTGATTTGTTCTATTTGATAACTGCCCGTGGGAACACTAACTACTTACCAGTCAGGAGTTCCATCAGGTTTATTCTTATTTGTAAATACTAATGAATTATTCGGTTGTAGTCCACCGAATGGTTTTGATCTAATATTTGGCCAGCTATGATAAACTCGTAATTGCGCTAATGCTATTTCTTTTGCTGGAATTGCGGTTCGAAAGTTAACGCTAAACTCAGGATTGGTCGAACTTAATGATATCATTGTAGTTTTTGACGGTGCTGTGTTAAGTGACGATCTGTTGAAGTAATTCTCTTGACTCAGTCAAGGACGTTGACATTATTATTATTGTTATTATTTTAAATCGGGAATTCAATCTTTCACTTTTTCACCTTGGCTATTGTCAAGGAATACTTCATCGCAGTTTTCATTATCGTTGCGAACTCCTCATCAGATATTTTACCATAGCTGAGGTACGACGAAATATATGACGATAGTTTAGAATAAGCTGTTGTTACTGTATGTAATTTCATTATCATTGAGTTTCGTGTTAACGTCGGAGAGTTTTATGTCAACTGATGGTGGACTTCCAAAAAATTCATTAATGGTTCTGTTTACGTTTCTGCGGAAATTCAGAAACAGTTGTACTTGATTAGTAAAATCAGTTTTGAGCGTGGTCATTCCATCATTGATTGTTGTTAATGAAGTTGTTACTGGAATTTCCTTATTATTGACGTATTTTTTCGTTGCAGCATCAAAATCAGAATCTGGTGTTCTGAGATTATTAATACCATTATTATTCATGTTGAGAAATGCACGCATTATACCACCGTTGGCTAATACGTACTTAGATTCTTGATCGTCGACGTATTTTTTTGTTACAGCGTCCGTATCTGCGGCTGGGTTTCCAAGGTCTATAATTTTATTTCGATTCATGATAATTTGATCCGTGAATGAATCACCAGCTTTCTTGATATAATCGTTAACTGACTTACCGGAATCTTGTATTTTACCTTGATCAGTAAAAGTAACGATATTATTAACAGCCGCGGTAGGAATTCGTATGAGTACATCTGGCAGTTGTATATTACTTGTTTTTAATCGTCCTTGTTTATCCTGGAAAACAACGACTTCATTTTGATCCACACTTGTAATGTTTAATAAATCATCGATTTCATTTCTGAGCTGGTCAAGAGTTGCATATTTAGATAAATCACCTTGCTGCTGAGCTTTACCACGAGAAGATCTTCCGTAAATATCTACCATTATATTTACTAATGTCTGTTTAAATGTTGTACAACGTAGTATATTCATGCACGACTTTATGAGGTGGCGTTGTTGATGACGAAATAGCATCAAGTACAGCGAGTACTTCACGACCACATATTGGCGGATCAGTTAATTTTTGTGTTGGTAATATTGAATACCAGATTGGAATACTTTGCATGCTGCTAACATATTTTAAAAATTCTTTTGGTGGCGCCAACCCATACGAATCAAAATAAATTATTCCACGTGTATCAATTGCATATGCAACCCAGTGAGTGCCACGACCAGAGTTTTTATCGAGATTAATAATACCAGTTTCAATATTGTTTGGTTGTTTTGGTAATTGATCACGCATAAAAACACCTCTGAAGTTTTTTATTTTAAATTTTTTAGCAGCATCGAGTAAATCAAAATTGGACATAGGCAGAATCAATGAACTGTCCGGGAAGTCTTAGACCCTTTCCGTACCATGAATATGGGGTCCCTGGCAATCTTAGACCGCGACCGTATACTGGGCCTGATAATCTTAGACGGCCAGGCTGTGGCACGTTTTGTGCTCTTAGACGTCTTCCGTGTTGTTTTGCCCGTGATCTTTTTTTTTTTAAGTTTTCTGCGTGTATAATTCCTTGACCCGTTGCTTTCTTTAATGCCATTCCAGCAGCGGTTTCATCAGCGCCTAATGCAGCTGCTTTTGCAACAGCTGGGGCTGCAGCGGCAATTAATGCTGGTATAGCCGCAAGAAGTGGAAATATACCACCAGATTTAACAATATCTTTGATAGCGCCCGCAGAAAGATTAAGTTTTATACCTTTATTTGATTTTTTGGCTTCATTGAAGTTTCTGAACTGACATTCGGTCAACGATAATTTATTTGCACCGCTCATTTGTTCTTTTTTTAGCGGTATTTGTATTCCACAGTTATCTTTTGATGCTGATTGTAGCTTTTTAATCTGACCAGGAGTCAGACTGACATTAACGTGATTATATGACATTATAATATCATGAGCGATCTAATTACATGTTTTCTACTGGAGCATCAATTACTCGCATTCGTCCACCAACACCTTCAAGTAACATTGATTTATCGCTGAGTATAATAGCAATTGCTCTGTAATTAGGAATTTCTATAATATTTCTATTAACACGAGCTCGAAAATGTATATCTACAACAGATTGTCTGGTTAAATCTAAATGTTCGAGTGAAAAGTAATAAATTGGATATAAGGTTGTAAAATCTAACTGTGATATTTGTAAACCAGAATCAACATTTTGATCACGTCCCATGAATCGGTATTGCTTTTGGGGCTATCCTTCTAAATAGACCTTGAACAACATCACCTAGTCCATCTCCGTAGGTTGTTTTGTATACTGGTAATCGTGAATTTATTACCCTGACCATGGTCGGTCCACGTTGTGTATTATTATGATCATCTTAATATAGTCATTGTATCTAATTATATACTTAATCACTGTGGTAGTCATCGGCGATTTCATTAATGAGAGACCGATACACGTTAATATCCATGATACCACCTGTAAATAATCGTTTACAAATATCAGCTGCTTCATTAATTATTTCTGGGGAATTATTACCAGCTTATTTTCCTCCAATGAGGATTTCTAGTCCATTGACATCGGAGAGAACGCTGTTTGGACAAGTAATAAAACCACTTCCTTGAGCAGTAAAGCCGCTTCCAGTTGCGCCAGGATCGTCTTGAGATTTTCTTTTCTTTTCATGTTGTTTCCACCATTCTTCTGTATTGATGGGAGAATCTTGAGATTCTTCTTTTTTCTTTTTACTTCTTTTCCTTTCTTCTTCCTTCTCCTCTAATTCTGGTGCTAAAGAAAAATATTGTCGTTCTCTTTCTGTATACGGTAACTCTTCCTTTGCCCTTTTCCCTTTACTCTGTTTCTCTTTCTTTTCTATTTCCTTTTCTTGTTTTTTACGTTCTCTCTCTTCTCTTTTTATTTGCTTTTCTAATTCTATTGCTCGTTTTACCTGTGCTCTTTCTTCTTGTGTTATTTGTCTCTGTTCTAGTTGTTGTTGCCTCACACCTTCTCTTTGTAATTCTAAGTTTCTAGCGTATTCATTTATATTTAGTTTATACTCAATATAATCTGAATCATTATCTCTAACTTGAACAACTCCTCTGTTTATGCGATATACCCATTTATACCAGCCTTCACGATCTACAGGTTTTTCGACGTGTTCAGGATTCAAAAAAGATTTTCTATTTTTGAAGGTATCAACAGCAAAAGTATGTAAATCCTCCTTGTCAATTTCCTTAATATGTTTTAAAGCTCCTTCAGTGAATTTATCAGTCAGATCAATCTTTATTTTTGTCCTTTTTGTAATAGCTAATTCAGCTGGTTTAGGGGCTAGTGGTGCTTCAGCGCCTTCAGGTATAAGTATTTGCTGAGCAGTAGCTATATCAGCTGGAAGCCCACGTAAAATCCTTTTTGTTTGTTTTGTTCTTTCTGCTATTTTTCCAGTTGCTTCAGCGGTTTTCTCTAACGTTGGAAGAAGACCTTTAGTTGTTTCTGTAACAGGTTTAAATACTTGTTTTGTATCCTCTGCAAATTCAACTTGAGATTCCTGACGTGATTGTAGTTGTTGCTTGACAGAATCACAGACAGGTAAATATTTTTTAATTGCCTCTAGTCGCTCTCGAGCTAATCTAGTTGAGTGTGGTTCTCCAACCATTATTGATATAACAATGATTTAATTACAGCAGCAGAGAGGGTGAACTGACAAAAAATGAGTGTGAGACGCAAACAAAACACGCCTAAAATTTGAAAAAAATATATCAACGAACGAGTAACAAAACGAACTAACCCGTCGATTTTGTTATTATGGCCTGATTACCGCAACAACGAAATATGTTCGGTTAGCGGATTCGGTTTAGCGTTATTGACCTTATTTTTCAGCCCTTCTTAGGAACCTTTATTTTTGCTAACGGACCCTCGGAAAAAGTTGTAGGGTTCACCCTCTCTGCTGCTCTCTGATTGGCCTTTAGATAGTTAATGAGTCAACATTGCTTGGCTAAAAACAGCAGTTTTTAGCCCCAATTTTGCAAAATGAGGCCTTGTATATTTTTCTCAGGAAAAATTCCCCCTATGCCGTCATATTTCTCTGTTGACCCCCACCCCACCACACCCCACCACACCCCCGCTGCTATGGGAGTTCAAACTGGTCGTTATTAACATCTGCGGTTTGTTTCTAGCAACCGATCGAAAAGGCCGAGGTTGTTAGGACTGTGCATAGCTCCACACAAGCAGGAAAAGGTACCGCAAGGAGATAAATATCTCAGCCCAACCTATCATATATCACATAGACACCAAGCAAGGACTTAAATACCACAGTCCAACCAATCACTGTTTCACATAAACACCAAGCAAGAAGTTAAATAGCACAGCCCAACCAATCACTGTATCACACAGACACCAAGGAAAGAGTTAAATACCTCAGTCCTACCATCAATTGCATCACATAGACAGCAATCAAGGAGTTACATATCTCAGTCAGACCCACTACTATATCACATACACACTAGCTAACAGTTCCAAAACGATGTGCTAATATATGATGCATTGGGTAACCTTACGTCACGCTTCGTATGATGACAAAAGGGGATTCTAATAAGGCAGTGGCTAATAAACTGAGCAGAAGGCTTCTGAAAGACATCACCATGACCCATTGAAGTGAGGATTATTACGACTATAGGGGGGCCCCGAGTGGCCGAGTGGTCTAAAGCGCTTTCCGTTACGGATCACTGCCATCTCACCTCTGTCTGCGTGGGTTCGAGTCTAGGATTCGGCAAATGTGGATATGTGAGAAAGCTTGCCAGTAGTTTCTCGTGGGTCGGTGGTTCTTTCCGGGATTTCCCGGTTTCTTCCTCCACCATTAATACTGGCCGCCATGTATAGCCTATCGTGTGCTGAAAAATGGCGTTAAGCCCCACAACAACAACAACGACTATAGGGTCTTACACTAAATAATAGAAAAGAGCAAAGGCCAACAAATTTTGTAAAATTTAACAAATAATGAATTTCCCTAGAATATAAAGTGACAATTTAAAAAGTCTTACACTACTGTGAATTAAATCTCAAATAGTCCAAAGCCTTCTATCACAAGTACTAATGAATAAAGTTCTAATTAAATTCCAGTGGAGTTCAAAATCAGATCCAATGCTAAATGGGTTGATGTGCCTGTAGTGGCCTATGATATGGAGATGTGCCTACAGTCTTTTAATGAATCTCAATAAAATAATTCAAGATGTCTTTGTCTTAATTCACTGTAATTCCAAGTTAATGTTTCTATCCAAGAATATTATAAAAGAGCACTTTTTATTTCCAGAGAATAATAATTTCAATAAATAATTTCACCCAAATCAAATACCGAACAGATCAATAAGACTAATTCTGCCTAAGATGTTAAAACAAGAATGAATAATATGTCAAGTAACCAAGATTATATATTTTCAAAAATAAGACACAAAAGAAGAGCCAGGATGTAGGCAACAGTTCATTTCTCGAACAATCAAAGTATAATAAGGAATGTGGTGAATTTTAGGTAGGCTAAGTATTTTTATAGAGAATACCAATGTTCGTCTTTATTGATAATGATCTTAATATTTAGCTCACACTGCTAGGGAATATGAACTATGTATTATTTGTTGGAAGAATGATGGTCTCTAGGTAGGTACACAATGAACTTGATTTTGGACAAGGTCAAGTCCAAAACCCAAATATATGTACCACAGTCATGGATTAAAAAATCCTAACAATACCAATTAAATATACATAACACCTCCCCTCATAAAAAGAAAGATTTATACACTGAAGCCTTCTTTTAACGATCATCACCATGGCCTATTGAAGTGAGTATAATTTCTAATCTAAAGTCTTATACTAAGTAATAGAGAAGAGCGAAGACCAACAAGTTTTGTATAATTCAACAAATAATGTATTTCCTTAGAATACAATGTGAAAATTTAAAAAAGAACTTACAGTATTGCGAATTAAATCCCAAATAGTCCAAAATGTTCTATTTCCTGTCATAATGAATAAAGTTCCAATTAAATCCCAGTGGCGTTCGAAATAAGATCCAACACTGAATGTGTTTATTTGCCTGTAGTGGCCTGTGATGTGGAGATGGGCTAACAGCTTTTAATGAATACAGTAATATCATCTAAGATGTCCCTGTCTGAATTCACTGTAATTTCAAGTTAATTTTTATGTCCAAGAATATTATTAAAGAGCACTTTGTATTTCCAGAGAATAATAATTTGAATAAATTATTTCACCCAAATTAAATACCCAACACAAGAATAAGATTCCACCTAAAGATGTTATAGCAAAACTTAATAATTTTTCATGTAAATAAGATTA
>JAECUM010028612.1:0-29710 GCA_016617855.1 Megalonaias nervosa | reverse complement strand
TAAGATCTTTATTACTTAGATGTAAACATGTTTGCAGATTTTATTTTCAAGGTGTATTGTCTTTTAAAATTAAGATTGTTCTAGAAGCAAGTTGTTTACAAATTTAATGAAAAAATTATATTCATCCTGGTTTTGTTACTGTGTCTTAGCTTTTATATAAATATTGTCTACTTCAGAATTACCCATTTCGTATCTTTACATCAATCTTAGTGGAATCAATTTACGTTGTGTTTTAGTTAATACTTGAAATGATTATTTATTCACAATTATTTACTGGAATTACAAAGTGCTCAACAATATTTTCGGACTAAATCACTAGTTTGGGATTGCTGTGAATCCATTCAAATATTTTTGGATTATATCACTGCGGTACATCAAGACTATGGGCAGATTAGCACTATTCAACGCTATTGGCACATCAGCACGTTCAAAATTGAATCCCATTCGGAACACTGCTGGAATTCTTTCGGAATACTCTGTACTTTTGAACTTATAATAAAAGATTTAGGACTTTTTTTTTTCTCAAGCTGAAAGTTTTTCTTAATGTTCACTTTGTATTCTGGACACATAAATTATTTGTTGAATTTTACAAAACGTATTGGTTTCTCCTCTTTTCTCTTACTTAGGTTAAGACCATAGAGTCGTAAAAGAAAATTGTAGGCACCCATCCGCGATACAAATTTCACGATTGTCTCTAAAATATTTCAGAATAATTCAATTAATCTTCTTTACATTTAAATTTACTTTGTTTAAGAATCTTTTTTATTCTTGGTGATTTAATTGTACATTTTAAGAAATATTTTGTGAAACCAACATGTTTTCACAATGACGTCCAAAGTTGAGAACTTTATTTTACATCCTACCCAAGACGGGTTTGCGTTCTTGAATAAGGACGAAATGCTTCTTCTTGCCAGACAATATGATGTTTCAGAAGCCAAGGAGTTTTAACGAAGCAAGAAATAACAATATTTTGGTGGAAAAGAGTTTTTAGGATAAATGTGATTTCAGTTTGATCAGTACGGCTGTATTTGGCTCTGAAATGAAATTAGAAGAATTGACATAAAATTATCCAGATGGAAATTGAGTTAGTAAAGCGTCAGCTTCGAAAAGAAATTATGGAAATCCAAAATCAGAAAGAGAAAAGAGTTATACAATTGCGAAAAGATGAAGAGGTGAGAGAAATGCAAATAACAGGTAAATACGAATTCAAACTGAGAAAGAAGACAAACGCAATTGCAAAACGAGGAAAAGCAACGAGAGTGAGAAAGAGAAGACAGGCAAATGCAAATATGAAAAGAAGAGAGGGGACTATAAATGCAGAGAGAAAGAGAAAAAGAAGAAAGTGAAATGCAATTCAAATTAAAAGAACTAGAACTAGCTCTCTCTCTCTCTGTCATACACAAGTTCAGGTTTTGATGTTATCAGAGATGTCACGCTAGGTCCCCCTTTTCAGGAAAAAAGAAGCTGATAGCTATTTTCTTCACTTTGAAAATAGTTTTGAAAATTTGAAATGGCCAAGAGAGCACTAGAATATGTTATTACAAACTACTTATTAGCAAAATTTGAGATATTTACGTTTCACGGCCAATACAACGGATTACTGATTATGATGTGGTTAAGGAACATATCTTGAAAGATTATGAGTTGGTACCTGAGGCATATGGACAAAAGTTTAGGAATTGTAGAAAAGTAACTGAACAGGCTTTTGTCGAATTCTCATGGGAAAGGAATAACTATTTGATAGATGGTGCTTTGCGAAGACGGTTTACTAAAACGATTATGATAACCTCAGGCAAATGATATTAATTGAAGAGTGCAAGAATTCTATTCATAGTAGTATCAAGATCTATGTTAATGAAAACAGGTGGAAACTTTTGGAAGATATTTTTCGTACAGCTGACGATTATTCCTTGGGGGCCCCGAGTGACCGAGTGGCCTAAAGCGCTCTCCGTTTTGGATCACTGCCATCTCACCTCTGTCTGCGTGGGTTCGAGTCTAAGATTCGGCAAATGTGGATATGTGAGAAAGCTTGGCAGTAGCTTCTCGTGGGTCGGTGGTTCTTTCCGCGGATTTCCCGGTTTCTTCCTCCACCATTAATACTGGCCGCCATGTATAGCCTATCGTCTGCTGAAAAATGGCGTTAAGCCCCACAACAACAACAACAACAACAACAACATTATTCCTTGACTCACAAATTTTCATTTGTCAACGCATTCAAAATTGGAATTCATTCTGAATATTATATACTTTTTGATTTGTGATTAATCTTTTAGGACTAAGCTCTTTAAAAGTTTTCAGTTTTAATTCTAGGAAAATTAATTATTTGTTAAATTTTACGAAACTAGATATATATTAGTACGTGGGTTCAACCTATCTACCGTCCATATAAGTTGGAGGCACGATAAACTTTGACAAAGTTGTATGCTTTCTTCTTCCTTCATAATAAACTAAAGTTTTACATTCATGATGCAAGAACAATATACTTGTCTTGACATTTTTTACTTTACTAATTATATCCTTAATGTTTTCTGTGTGATGCATATATGCCTGGACATTTTCGTTTTTTTGTGTGCATGTATAGCTAGTATTCCTATTCTATTTGTGAACAGTAGGACATAAACTAGATAGAAAACGTTTGTTTGTTTCTTTCTTTAGAAATCCAGGTATTAATTTGTATCTTATAACAATACTGTGTAAGTTATTTGGTGCTGGGAAGTAAAGTGTCTTGCGCAAGTCACGACATGGTAGACAATCAAGGCCTAGAGCAGAAATAACCGATCACTCATGACCCTGATCAGTATCTAGACAATCGAGTCCTAGAGCAGAAAAAACCGAGCATTCATGAGCCTGCTCAGTACCCTGCAGTATCTGTCGTTTCGCTCTTGGATCAAACACAGAATCTCATCTCTGGGACACATTTCGTGGACTGCCAGCAGTCGTAAATATGAATCTGACCTCAGTAATGCACACACCCCGTTTACAAACGCGCGTTCTTCTTCTGAAGCCCGTATTCCCTTTATGCTCACTATTTCAACCAAGCCATATTGACAGCTTTGTTTCATATCAGGGCCCAACTATCTGGAACAAATTGTCTCTTATAATTAGACGCAGTCACAACATCGTCTATTCAAGAGCGCTGTTAACGGCACTTCGTTCAGTTGCTATAATAGACATACAAAACTAACAACGTTCCTTCACCCTTAATTATTTTCATCACAATTTTAGTTCAACGGTGTTTTGTTTTAGTACTCATGATTTGTCTTAATCTGTCCTCAATATCTCTCACTTATAAAATCTTCTGGTGGATTTTTGTTGTAAAAGTTATTATTGTAGGTTTAACACCATTTGAACGACCCACAGGAAGCTACTGGAAAGCTTTCTCATATACCCACATTGGCCGAGACCGAGACTCGAACCCACATTAACAGAGGTGATATGACAGTAATCGGTAACGGCGAGCACATTAGACCACTCGGCACTCCATTTTGAAAGAGCACAAATACTTTGTATGTGTACTGTGTTGAGAAAATTGACGGCACGGGCAGGCATCTATTCTAACTGGCTCTTTCCAGGGACCAGTGCTTAGATAAACACTCCTGAGCCCTGTAATATAATGTCGTAATATGTTAGCTGCTATTGTAGAGAGCGCGTTGAGCTTTTAAAGATTAAGTCTTGTACTTAGCCATTATTTTTATTATCCATGGAAATCAGCGCATATCGGGTGTCTGACTGTCTCCTTGATAAGAGAGTTTACCTCAAGACTAAATAATCTTTAAAGTGTTGCTGACCTCGTACAACACCAAATCACCTAAACGAAGTATTCCTACAATTGGTATATTATTACTTTCAAGCACAGTGTATCCTTGACAGACATAAGAAAAGCTTAAAATGAAAAGTTATCATCCAACAGAAGGCTTTATTTTAATGTGAGGCATCTGACAGCAACATTTGCTTAGAAACAGTCTTAGAGCATCTATTCCATTGAACTATTAAAGGGAAGAGCAATGGCCATCTTAATAACATGAATGCTTATTGCTTTTGGTTATAAACGCCCAACTCTATAACATGGGTGTGTATTGCTTTGATTATATGAACACCGAGCTCAATAACATGAATGGTTATTGCTTCAGGTTCTATGAGCATGACGTAGTTTGTATGCATTCCTGCTGGTTTCATTAGCATGACGACGTTTGTATGCATTCTAATTCAATACATCTGCATGTTCGCGGAACACAGTCGATACTTTTGCACACTGAACGACGCGTTTGCCAACAGAATACGACGACGACTAAGGTGTCCTCAGTGATTAATCATGCGTTTATCTCCATGCATTACGAGACTATCGTAAACATCCAACATGCATAAAGCATGGTTCGTGAAGAACGAGTTGCGGAATGATGAAATACAAAATTATCAAAAAGCAAATGCACTATCCTCATGAATGATGCATTTATAGTTCTCTCCGGTACCGAATTAGTTGAAAAAGATGTACCCAGTGGCTCATGTCAGTACGTTGCACTAGATATTTAATGATACAAAGTTAGATATTTCCAAACTTTTGCTACATCTTGTACACATTTCACAGCTAAATAAAGTCGTATTATAAAGGAAAAGAATGAAAATATTTCAAATCTCCAGTAGACCATGTCTCTTTTCATCAGACAGTATAATGACTCTATCAAGATTGATATTATTTCAGAGTACATTCCGATTGTTACCTGTTAATACAATTAAACTGTGATGTAAAGATGCATGAAAGAAATTATTCAAAACAAAACTTATTCCTTCTATACTACAAAACAATTCAATGACAGTTGCCGTGCAGCAGGAGTATTTTGAAGGACTGATGTTTTAATGCATTCTGTGGAGAAAAAAACAAAACTTGGCAATTAAATTCAGCAAAATATCCCTTCCCAAAAATGGAACAGTTTGCCGTTAATCCAACCAATTGGATCATAATGTTTAGTTTTCCAGACTCTCCTCTGAACAGGAGTTATATTTCTCTTGAATCAAATTAAATAGATTAGATATAAAAACGGACTGTATTTTAACAAGGATTTCATATTTGTGCTGCTGACGAAAGAGGGATCAATGATTTGTCATATAGACTGCAAAAATTACATTGTAACCATGATGAAATGAATGTCATTACTGTTCTGTAGCACGTTTAAAATCATTGAAGAATACCTGCATTTGCAGTATTTGTTTGAATTTTTTTTCCTAAAACCACATGCCAGACATTATTTTATACCTAAAAATTAAAACAAGAATAATTAACATCGAACTCAACTAATCGAGATTTTTGTCGAACGTTCAAAAATTGATGTATCTAATATATTCACTTTTAAGTCCAGTCCAACATCAAACTCTCTTGACTAAGATTTGCTATCTCAGTTAAGTAGGAGCAATCAGTAGAGTAAACACCATAGACACGGATCTGCTGGTGCACTATAAATCGGCAGATCCTGGTTTATGTTGTTTTATAGACTGACTAAACCTCAAAGCGAGTATAGACGGTCTTCCCATTGAGCTGTTCAAAATAATAGGTGAAACTGTTCCTTTGAGACTAACGGTCTGTGAAAAATTACACAGTTTTGCAAAACAGCCGCTTGGGTTTGTAAAAAAAAAACCTCAAAGTATCTCGCCACGCCTTTCTTCACTATACCTGGGATGTTGTGCTAACACAAGGACTTTAGATGGGAGTATTCTCAATCATTCGTAAATGTGCAAGCTTCCGGACATGATATTGTTTACAATTATTTTCAAATCATGTTTAGCTACTTATTTCTAGTTTGTTATCAACAATTAGATGTGTTTCAGCAACATCAATTATGTTAAAACCTAGGCCTTGAACAGGGAATGATCATCAACTCTAATTGTCGCAGACATTTGTAAGAACACAAAGCATTCTTCAAATATTATAAGACATTCTATGTTTCTTTCCCATGTTACTAATCATATTTAATTAGTTGGTGTTGTTCTTTAAACACGTGTTGCACTGTGCATATCGTGATGATGAAACTTAAAACAGATGTTACACGATGCGTGTCTCGATAACGACATTTAAAACACACGTGTTACATGGCATATACCTTGCTAATGACATGTAAAACAAAAAACTTATCGTCTACATAATTTAGGAAGATTTTGTAAAGTATAAACTTTGAATGCTGCTAAGCTCAGTTGATGCTAATCCTTATAGGCCCGTTAGTTATAGAAGGTAATAGTTTAGAAAATAAAAGAGTTGATGATAAATGAGACATATCTATCAAATGTTGCTTGAAATCTCTTATTGAGTTTACTTCGAATAGAGTTTAATCAGTAATAATTATTATATTATATTGGATCTATTGATTAATTATTTATTGACATTAATACATTAAGAAATGTATGTATACGATATGTCCTTTTCATTCAGATTTCAAACTGTATAATTGTACATATAAAATATTTTAAAAACGATATGATGTAACTCAAACTCTTACTGCCACCTGAATAGTATCTGCTCCATTGTAGTTGATTGTACTACTTTACCAATAATCAAAAAAGATAACATGACATATATTAATTTCGGTTACGTGAAATGTGCCACGTATCGAAATTACACACAACGATGATTAAACAATGGTAATGGTATCTGAATTTATTATATACAGTGAGTCTCCTCTTTATTAGCTGAAATTTCGGTTTGTCACATTGAAATGCTTTTGTATGTATGAAACAAAAACCCTTCGACTGCTTCTAAGTTCCGCTCTTTCGCACATGTGCATGATTATAACAAGCTAAATTACAAGTATTCGTGTCAAATGCATACTGGGAATATGACGTACATACATAATTAAGAGCAATGTCATGTGGCCAATTGTGAACAAAACCTTTGTGCAGAAAGAGAGATTAGTTTGTATTTAACATAAAAATGTATGATTAAAAGATGCAAGATGGAGGAATGATTTAAATGAAAATTGTCTCCTAAGACCGATTTGCTCCCAACATTTTGATGTGATGCTTCACATAATATTGGCATTCATATACACAGGGATTCCGTGCAACAAAATTCGC
Source organism: Megalonaias nervosa (assembly GCA_016617855.1). Classification (NCBI taxonomy): domain Eukaryota; kingdom Metazoa; phylum Mollusca; class Bivalvia; order Unionida; family Unionidae; genus Megalonaias; species Megalonaias nervosa. Next base: position 22,651 of record JAECUM010028612.1, on the reverse strand, counting down.
GAGCTACAGCAATAGGTCAATAATCCAATCAGCTTATCATTCAGACTTTAATTACACGCTTCCTAAAGCAGGGAGGTCGATATAAGGTGTCATACGAGAGACACTTAGTGAAATGAAATATTGCATATTAATCGGTCACAGCTGTGAGAGCTATGAAATCGTATCTTCACGGTTTGTAACAGACATGGCTGATTTATATCTTACGATTGAAAGTATAGCAACATAAAAGAGACAAAAGTGATACCGCATACACATTTGGCACATGAGTCATTGTTAGATTGTTAGAGAGAAATGGTGACTTAAACGAAGGCAGAAGCTCTTCTCTCTCTCTCTCTCTCTCTCTCTCTCTCTGCGGAAATTTTCCTCTAGTTGACCAAATTTATCTTTAGTTCTCTTCTGAATGAAGTTCATAATAACTAATAATAATAAAACTTAATGATCCATGTTATGATTGGAAATTTATCATTTATTTCTACTATACTTTAAAAAAATGACTCAGCAAGACGCATAAACAGTTACTAGATTATATTTTCACAATCAAATTAGCATACAATATTTGCAAAATATTTCAGATTCAAATTAGTTCACGAGACAATAACTTATTATTCACAAGACATAACAATTTGCATAACTTGTAATAGCATTTAGTTCAGAGTCTGTTACATAAGCAAGATCAGAAGCGACTGCGTAAAAATAATATGTTCAAATCAAATTGTCAGAGAGACAGATATTAACTTGCTTCAAAATCAATATTTATTTGGAAAGTGTTTTGAGGGAAATAATTATCATTAAGCTCCTTTTCGCATTCCCTCAACCTGCATAAAAAATTAAGTAGAAATGGCTGTATGCTGTGACACTACGAAACTAAAACTTGGAATTTTGTAGGTCTGTCAATATTTATGTCTTTGAGATATGTTTCTGCTTAACCAAAATTTTACAGATATGGACTACAGCAGATAAAATTACTTTGTCAACATAAGTAAAAACTATAGAATGTTTCTAGTATGTTTATTCGTATTCCCAATCCCGTGACACTAAGTGAAATCCGATATATCAAGAACAATATTAATATATGGAAACATTATTACATCAATATAGTGTGTACATCTATACAAACCAATATGCACAAACATTTTTATTTAAAACGGTTACTTCCTCAAGTGATAATATTTACAAAATTTGTTATCCAATAGAAACAAAACTACATATGCAATGAACACTTTACATATCAAATGGATCGATAAAGAATTACATAAAAAAATTTCTTATAAAATTTAACTGATTACAAATATTCAAATTGCATATTCTATGCTAGATTCTTAAGTTAACCATTTAGAAGATTTAAAGTGACTTTACGCATTAAAAATATCTGAAACGGTCTGGGAATGCTCACGATTTTTGATGATATTTCACCATTTAAACGATGAAATATCCCCAACCATAGCAAGCAAATCTGAATAAATATCGGGAATATCAAGATTTGCTCAAAAAGTAGAATACATAATTATAGGATCTCATTAAGCAAAGTAAGAGACCGTTTTACAGTTGTTTTCTCCATCTTGCGTTCCACAAGATGACTGTTTATACATCAAGGCCACGTATAGAATATAATCTTTCATTTATTTACAACATGTTTCTTCAAATGGAAACGTCTCTTCTCTTACGAAAATGCAATAATACTACTTAATTTTTATAGGATTATAAAAGTGTCCATTCTAAGTTTGTTTATGCATAGGAACGTTTTGTATCGCAAACATCGAAGGATTGTACAAAGGGAATTGGGTTTAACACACGCATGACATTATGGCAATTACCAAATTGGAAATCCTTCTCATGCCATAAGGTAAACAATATGGAGACTCCATGAAGGATATGACGTATATAATGTCATTTTTAGCGTTATAAAAAGCATGAGGATTCAATGAAATTAAGTAAGTAACTGTAGATCATATTCTTCTACATACATGCATCTATGAGTTTATTGAAGCTTAATAAGGTATGTGTAAAATGGTAAATCTTTATGATTAACATTATGTACAGACATCGTTATGAGATTTATTTATTTTCTCAATTTTAAACACATGCATACACAAACACACTCACACACATATATATGCGGTAATTAGTTATCTAACCGTATTAAACATCGTCCTATACACATTAGATAATTGATGGGCAGCCTGTGAAACGTTTAGAATAACAAAGCTATTCATTTCACAAAGGCTCTCCAGATTATATTTAATTGAAGCAATTAAATTGTACGTTTCAAACAAATATGTTTTTAATGAGTTTTTATATCCCGTTTAAACTAATCAAGCTGAATCTGATATTAATTAATTAAACAGTTGAATGGTACTAAAATAAAACTCGATAATAATTATATTTCTAAAATTTAAGAATGTGAATAGACAAGTCGTCAAATTAATATTCAAAGGTAGAAATAAGTAAATTGCAAATGTAATAATAATAATAATAATAATAATAATAATAATAATAATAATAATAATAACAAGAAGAAGAAGAAGAAGAAGAAGAAGAAGAAGAAGAAGAAGAAGAATTAAATGCTATTATTCAAGGGAGAAAGTTACATGAAGTAGTTAGCTAACAGAAAATAATCGGTTCCAAACTCACGATTTAGACTTGATACCTAACAAATCTATAACCATGTATGGGCTTTTGAAAAGATCAAATTTAACCAATATATTTTACGCCAAATAATGACAAAAAATTAAATTTGTTCTATTTTCCATTTGTACATCTTGGCATTGATGCTTTACAGGACAAGTATAAACCATCTTTGTTAATTGAAAGGGCTGTGAGATACTGACGTGCATCCATTATTTATATGTAATTTATACAGAAGTCGATAAAATACGCTTAAAACGAACTCTTAAAGATATGGATCCTTTCAGTCTAATTGATTCCCTATACTATTAATATTGTGGTTTCAAATTCCAAGTATTCTTTTGAAATACCCCATTTAATTTTATCTTAAGGTCATGAGAAAAGGTCATGACAATAAAGCGAATCTATGACAAGTGCGAAAGATATATTAGTTATTTTGCGAAAGTTATACTTCAATTTAAAGATCTGCTCGTTTGTTATAGAGTTATCATTCATTAGTTTTATTTAATTCTTCAAGGTTTTTGAATTGTTGGCAATCACTGTGCATTTCTTGCTTCCAATTTCTTTTCCTAAAACGTTTGCGCAAACACTGCAAATACAGTTTAAAGTCTGTTTACTTGTCGCACATAGTTCCATGGTGAAGAGTGCCAATCAGAGTATGAAGCGCTGGTTAAATGGTAATAAACATGACGATACAATGCTTCAAAAACACACACAAATATATATGCATGTGTTTAAGTCTGTGTGTGAATACCATAACAACAAACAACTGATTTTCGTGAAAATGTTTTACTCATGAACTAACATGTAAATGGAAAATTGGTATCAAATAATAGAATACCTCAACTCAACCACCTCAAATTCTAACTCATCTTCTAGCCGAACAGATTGAAATGTTAATGGAAATCCCCAGCAGCGTTCAGCTCAGCAGAACTAAACGTTTCCTTTAGAAATCGTGCTAATATGGAGTGAAGTTATTAAATACTGCTTGAAGTGAAATGTTACACATAAATAGGTTAGTGCTGTAGGTACCAGGCGCTGGTATCTACGAGGTTTTCATTCAGTAAGTATCGATACACAGAATAAGGGAGGATCTCCAAGGCATAATACAAGACCCGGATAAAACTTTTGATACTGTGCGCAGCAATCGAATCCGCCATTACTTGATATGTAAATTAAGCATTTCGAAATTGGCCAATGCACCACTTATCGTAGCTATACAGGTTCGGAAAAGAAAATCTAAATAACGAATGAAAAACTTAAATAAAACATTTGAAATATATAAACGTTGGTATTGCTTCACCGTGTGCTTTATTCCGGTGTTTGCATGCTTAAGTGGGTGTTGATGTAATGAGTTGTTGCGAGAAAAGGATCAGACGACTGGTTAAAAACAACAATTTGCTAAGCTTTCAAATAACTTAGAGTAAATAATAGTTTATCTCGTAAGAAATGTTACAATGATTTTAAACTTTTCTAACCATGAACATTAAGACATCTTTATTACAATTCTGAAAGCCCAGTTACTTAAATAAATATCCATCAATTGTAGGACAGATTAAACAGGATAATAATAAAGTTGTTGAGCGCTAACGAAGTTTAATAAAATACAGACACATTGCACAAGTAAGCTATAAAAAGACTTTCCTGCATAATGATGATCAAAACAAGCAGACATTGTTAACCCACAAGCATACCCCACATACAGCAATGAACACAATTACAATTTTATAATTGATAGATGTCTTCTAAAAATTCGCTTGGGCGAAGAAAGTACAAACAACAAATGGAGACGACTTACAAGCTACTTTCAGAGAAATCTATCCTGTGACAAATTCAAAAAAGATCAAGTTCGAAAGGAAAGAACTTTAGAACAGCATGGTTAAATAATTACTCAAGAAATGAAATGGGTAGATGTATTGTCTAAACCTACTGATGGATAATATAGTAGATATCACCGGTCAGATAGATATAGACCAATTAAAGTCAGTGACGTTGAAAACAGGTCTAAAGAATGTATCAAGTTATTTGGTTATCTGAAAATTGAACCCTCTGGAACACCCAAACCTAATGTAGATAAGAAAGTTAAGATCTCTAAATACAAATCTAGTTTCGGCTTACGGTTATTTTTCTCCTTTCACTAAAGAGATTTCAAAATCCTCACAAATAATATTAGGGTGACACTGCGCTATACAAATTGAAAGACTGAAAAGGGAGAAAATATAAAGGGAATATTTCAATATAAGTAGTTATCTATGTAAACAAACACGATGATGTGTTCAAGGTTAAAACAATTTTGAAGACAGACACAAACTAACGGTAAAAATGTCTTCAGGTAAAAAAGAAAGGTTCTGATGTTTCGTTTAATACCGTCAAGATTTTGTCTTCACATTAAATCAATTCAAAAAGACTATTAACCTGTAGCTTACAGAGGAACACACTATAAATAATTGCAGAAACTGTTTTGAAACAGCGATGGCCAAGAGACTCTGCTTAAATAGTATTCACTAGTAATCGTAAAAGGTCTAATAATTCCATTAACAAATGTCATCACAAGACTTTTTTTAAACTCATTTTTTGTGTGAACCAAATATGATATTTGTCAGTGTTAACAGTTGCTGCTTTAATAATTCTTGCTTCAGAAGTAATTGTATCATACTGTAGGCAAATATGTTCTCCAATTTATAATCCTGTTTATCACGGTCAATCACTTCAGATGCGTTTCACAGTGTAATAGTAAATTTCAAATCGTGAGGAATGACAAAGGATACAACGGACAATGACCTCTCAGTATCGCCTAATCAAGTGGTTTGTCCTCACAGACAATGGCAGCCAAATATCTTTTAACGTCATGAACATGCTGTAATCATTTAACTTAAAAAATAGAATCCATACTGTGAGAGAGCGTGTTATGTGTTTAATAATCACTCTTCCCAAATGGTTTACAGTTGCATTACTAGAATCTTCTTTAACCTTGACATCAAACGATAAAAATAACTTCTTACCTACAGTCATGGCATTAGGTTACAGCCTACTAATTATTACTAGAGGATTTTATTTAGGTCTTACAATTTGCAGTATGTAATACAGTGATGCGTAGCATGAACATGTGAAATTCTCTATATTTTTCTACTTGTGAGGTGTTAGCATCAGAGTAGCAAAATCCTCATCCAGGTTCTTAAGTCTCTTAGTAGCCAAACCTTTCATTCTCTCTCAAATGATCTTGGTGTGTTTTCGTTAAACAAGTGTATTAAATCCTTTATCAATTTTACTATTCGGATCAAACAATTAAAACAGATAATAACTTCATCTGACTTTTAAACTGTACTGTTACTATTTGTTTTATTTGTTTCTTGGTTGTTTTTGTTTTTGTTTCTTTGTTTGTTCGTTTGTTTGTTTCTTTGAGTTTGTTCGCTTGTTTATTTTTGTTTTATTTACTATCTCAGATATCAGATGTTCATGTAAATGAATCCTCTTGGTTCTTATGAATCTTCCTGAAAAATGAAAAATTGTTGGGTTTTTTTTCTTCTTCAAAATAATATTTTCTTAACTTATTGCATTCTTTATTTTCAATTAATTAATTCATTGGCTAATGTTATTGATCATAAATTAATCGCCGTGACATATATCACTTACCTCTAATGTAAACTGAGCACTAGTTGAATGTTTGAGTTTATAAGATTGTACATAAATCCTGAGTTTTATTTTGCTTGAATGACATGTTACTGTATGACATAATACTGCACAGAATCAATTGTGTGTAACATTGTATTAAACAAAACGTGATGAAACACAGTCATGTCCGTCCATATTACTTAATGTATGGGGTGTAGTTTAAGCACCAAATGTATCCCAAAAATCGTATTTATCTATATCGTTATCATGCCTTTAACTGTATATGCTTTATTTATAAAATGCCAGGATTTAATATATTGCGAAAATATAAAATATATACTTCCAAGCATTAACCCTTCATCCAGTTTATTTAATCTGTTTACATTTTCATCATGTGCAGTGTCATGTGTATTTAATTTGTATTGTTTGATAGTTTTATAAATTTGTTATATGCATTGGATAATTGTACTTTGGACTTGACCTTGTCCAAAATCAAGTCCATTTCCTAAATGACTTGAATCATTAAGTTTTGTTCCGAAAAACAACATATCTATCTCAATATGAGTCTAGAACATTGGCAATACCCCATAAAATGCCGGATCTACCTGTTGTTTACTACATTTATATTATAATTTTAGAAACAGAACTTATAATTATAACTAACATTTTATCTTGTAAACGTTTGGAAACTTCCAAAATGAAATTTTCAATTAGATAATAGCGCTTTTAGTAGATGGTAACTGTGATAATCACAGGCACATCAACACTCCCAGCGTTGGATTTATTTTGGAATATCATTAAAGTTCATTCAGAACTTTAAATGTTACGACTTGTGTTAGAGATTCTAGGATTGTTTGGGATACAATTCGCAATACCGTAAGTTCTTTTTTTTATATACATGTTTCAGTTTTCTAGGGAAATAACTTATTTGTTGAATTTACAAAACTTGATGGTTTGGGCTCTTTACAATTACTTACTTCAAACCATAGAGTCGTAGCAGTAGCAATAATGTTTGCACCAATCTCCTCTTTTAATTACGTTTCAATACTTCTTATAGTTCCTTCTGTTTCTGATTTAACTGTACCAATTCAATGTAAACGTGTTCTTGTCTTATTCAGCTTTTAAGTGTATCTCCTTCGGTTATAAACTGCGACTCCATAAATCTAAATCTTTTCTTGATCATTTCACCATTTCACCATTTTGTTTAATTAGTCAGTACCTTCTTGTACAACAACGAAATTTTTAACCACTTCCCGATCAATGTATTCTTTTGTACTTTTTCTTTCGTTTTCTATTCAGAAGATAAGTTTATTTTTTTATAGTTGTTAACGTATGATCTGGTATCACTTTTATTGTGTCGCTTCAGTTAGTAATATATACTTCATAGGCTGATGTCCAAGATCTAAATCCTGCGTTCGCTCTCTTTTAATTTGTTTTTGCTTTCATCTATCGTTTTGGTTGCTTAGGTGTAATCCTTCCTCATTGGCAACTGTAATAATGCGTTAGAGTTGGCATTTAATTCGTCTTCTTGTCATTCCATTTTCTTGATCGTTCTTGTTTTTATTATTTAATCGTTTATTTAAATGTTCCAACTGTTATTGCAAAGTAATATAGTCTATGGGCGTCAAAAGAGATTTGTTTTTTCTCCTTGTCATTTTCTAATGTAGCCATATATATGTTTACCCTTTTTACTACGGATTTCAAGTGTTAATTAGTGTTTTGTATTTAGTGTGGTCTTTATTGTATGGTTGACAAGTTTATTTATCTAATAAGACCAGACAATAAGTTTCTTGTTAAAGTAGTCCTGTGCAGCTAAATTCTTTCACTTAATTTTGTTAATCTGATTTCGCAACGTTATTTTAATAGCTCTTTAAATACGCCTCTAATACACAATTATTACTTTTGTAATATATTTGTTCTCTCCCTGTTTATCTTTCAATTCTTCAAATAGTTACAATGTCTTACTTATATGAACGTCAATTCGTTTTTGTACATACTTTATTTACGTACATTATATTGTTTAGGATCTGCTAAATGTGTGGTATTTGGCAATATAAGCTCAATTCATGATTTAACGACTGACCTCCTGCAGGATCATTATGCATATTTTGTTTCAACAATATAAATTGAAATCAAAACGACTTCTTAAATATATTTATTAATCATGCTATTACATAACGTGAAATTAGCAACTTGAGCTCACCTACTGTTGGCAACCTATGCTGGCTAATGCGTTACAGTTTTAAATTGAAAAGCTATTTCTCTTCCGTTGTCGTCCTAAATGCTGATATCTAATCTGTTTTTACTAACGTTTTGGAATTGCATGTTATACAAGTGTTACGACTCTATGGTTATAGACTAAGTAGCAAAAAGTAGCGAAACCATCAAGTTTTGTAAAACGTAAAAAATAATTTAATCTTCAGAGTTATAAATGAAAATGTGAAAACGTATAGTTTTATGAATTCAATCCAAAATAATCCTGAAAAGGTTATATCAAAGGCCAAAAGAATGAAAAGTTCCGTGTAAATTTCAGAACCGTAAATGTACCGGTGCCCCAAGAATCATGACGTTGTCAAAACGGCATTGTCTAGAACTCCTTTGAATAACTCACAAAAGTGCCAGAATATTATTTCTGTACAACGAGCACTTTTTGGTTCCACTGAATAATCCAAACAAGTGTTTCCTTTCAAATAATATATGAATACAAAATAACACATAAACATAGATTTATCTTGCTTTTGTTTTAACATTTCTGATTTGGTCTGTTTTAAGCTTCTGTGAAAGCTTTCCAATTTCCTTTTTACGAAGTTCTACTTTAAGTGTCTTTCATCCTTTGCGAAGATTTCTGGAAATTTGTGAATCTTATATATCTCTTCATGTCTTTTTTCACTTCTTTCCATTTATGTTTTAACAAAATTATTGTTTAAACTGAATATCATTTTAAGAATAGAGGCGACTTAGCTGAGACTATTCGCAAATTATTCAACAGAATCTTAAAACAAAATTTATTTTCATTTTGAGCTCATTTTGAAATTAATTTGCAAGACAATAGCTATACGCTGTTAACTTTATATTTCAATTGAAACAAATAGAAGAAACTGAATGGAGACCAAGATTGAAATGTAACACAAAGGAGTCATTGCTGAATTCAACATTGAAAGTAGCTATATAAGCACTGGAATAAAACATATTACAAAAAGGTGAGAAAATTAAAAGAACTATTCTATAAATTAAAAAATACATAAGAGAGATGGTGTCAATATGTATTACAAATCTCAATACCACAACGATGAAAATTTGCAATTGAATTATTTGTGAAGAATAAAAATTGTAAATGTGATGAAAAAAAGCATCAAATCTGATAAAAAGCGATTAAATACTTTTTGTTTTTTATCATTTGAATTTCACAAAACGTTTTCTGGTTCACAGAGCATCTGGCTGTTGATTAAAAAGATCTTGATATAAACCCTGTTACTGCTTTTGACTCCTCTGATCTTTCTGATGCAAAACTGCAAACATAGCATCTATAAACATTTTTCACCGTGTAAACAAATAAGATATAAAAGCTACCGCAAATAGGTCCACAATGATAAAGTGCCATCGCAAGAGAAATAAAATAACACAATATTTAAATTTAAGTGTACCATTTGATGATAATGACAATAGTTAATTGATCATATAGGCCATAGGCACTCAATACCGTACTGCATTTACATAACAATATTCCAATGATGTAGAGCGCCATATTGCAAAATAAATGTAACGCAGTGAGGTGAAAAAGGACTAGTCCAGCACCAAAAATAGAAATATGCAGGAAGATGAAACAGAAATAACATTACATAGCTGTGATATTGCATATATGTAAAAGCCAATTAATATAGTTATATGTACATTTGAGATCTTCTGTGGAATGCTGTAAAGAGATATTGTGCAAGTTGAGATATTATGCTATGGTTGTTAGACTTCATAAGAAAATTAAATATGTCTTCACATGGGTGATGTTTTGCTACAAATTCCTGGTATGAACCTGTTTTGAAGATCTGCATACAATAGGCATTGTTGTTGTTGTTGTTGTTATAGGGTTTAGAGCCATTTTTCAGCACAAGATACGCTATACTGTATTGGACCTCAGCTATCACCGGCTCTATTCATCCAAATCCAACTCTTAATACATTTTCAATATTAAGTAAAACGGAGGTAATCTTCCACATTCACCTCGTGGTGAAAGGGAGTGTGTATGCCTCGGAAAGTTTAATAATCTAATACAGAACTGAAACTAATAAGTACCTTTTGAATTGTATGTGAATATTGCTAAGCGCAAATTTCAGGGCAGTAGTTAATACAAGTGTGATCAGAGCATCAGGTATTTTGACAGGTTCCCTCACAGAATATTTGCCTAATTTATTTTCATTAATATTCAATGTATGTAGTAACTTGCTTGCTTGAAGTGAACTTTCTTGCTGTGCGTAATACAACGCCAGAGCCTCTTCAAAGCAGAAAACGGGAAAAACGTGTTTGATAAATAGCTTGTATTTGTGTTGTGATGCATTTGTATCTCTGGCAAACATTAGTATGACAGTTCTATTTGTAGGAGTGCAGTAAGGTCGATACTGTACAAAAGACTAGAAAAAGATGTTTGAAATCGACCAATGATAACGTTAGCCATTTGAATCATTTATATTTTCTTTTCGTATCTCTTTTTTTGAATGACATTCTATCATCTTGCACTTATTGACAATAGCAATCATATAACTAGCGTTGGATTAGTGGAAACATTTCTATGAACGTAGAATAGCGCTGGCAATGTCTAAATCATCTTTCTTAACACTTTAAGACCTTGTGAACGTTAGCCATGCATGAAAAAAGTAAATTGATAAAACACCGAACATATTTAGCTCCGAATTTGATTTTACGTTTTCTTTCATTGCCATTATAATTCTTATTCCTACATTGTGAGGTGTCTTGAAATTGTCGTCGTTGTAGCATATTTGATTCTAGTATTTTAATCGATGGTTATGAGACAGCTGGGACAATAGCGAATTTTAAAAGATATTTACTTTTGGTGTGGATAGTGCAACAAATAAATAAAAATGATTGACAAATTAATTCAAATGCCCAGAACCTCATATTCATAGAAGTTAGTAATGGACAACTTTCACTTTAAATGGATAAAGCAACAGAAAATATATCATCACTGGACTACTTTCATTACAACTAGAATTTCATTGAGATTCTCTAGAAACTGTACCTCCGACATCTTACTACTAAAATAATGCCATATTATGGAGATATTCCATTATTACTACTAAATTAAATGGAAATGATAAAGTGCTATTATTGTTGCAGTTTAGAATCACTATTATACCTACCTTGTTTAAAATCTTAATTTTGGAAGGAGCTTAATTAGGAAAAACGAAAAGCGTATTTTACCTCTATGCATAGTATAATCATTGCGTGTGGCACCAGATAACTAAACGAATAGCACGCACAAAAGTGAAAAGGGAATTAAAACATACATTAAAACGGGAGAGAACGAGTACTATATAAACAGAGTAAAAGACAGTGATATTGTCAACTAATAAAGATTCAAAACTGATTTATACCCCGAGAGTGAATGTATACTATCCTATGACTTGATTTGACTTAAGCGAATAATTTATTAATTAATTGCAATATCTCGCTTTTGAACATAAGAGCGCTGGTAGCAGATATTTATAGAACATTCGCATGGCTAAAACAATAACACTGACAAGTTATACATAAAAAGAACTGTTTGTATGAATATTTAACGCTGAGTATTCTGAAAGACAAACACGCATTACATTGATAACTGAGAACATTAATTCAGCAATGTGCACTGGCATATTGTCAAAGATTAGTAAATATTAACTGGATGAATTATGTTAGTGGTTCAAGCAATTCTAAACATAAGGTTGATTGATTGAGGGGCATATTGGCCAAAATATCCATTATGTAATTGAGCATCACCTCGGTACCTAAAAGCCAAACAAAAGAATACACAACAGAGTTTTAAACAACAAAACGAAACAAATTAAAAATTAAAGTTGGTAAGTGAAGCAATCTAGTTGCCAGAAAATCAATATGGAGGAGCTGGTGTTGTGCTTATTGCAAACATTGGAAGCATTGTAACAAATGGTAAACAATCAAAAGGCCATATAAGCAACCATGTATAGAACTATACAGCCCAGGTCAGCCATAATATACCTGAGGTGCTGGTTCCATGTTTAACTGGCATAAAAGCCGCTTGAAACTATCAAACACAAAAAGGTACAAATTCAGGACCAACTGACATCGCATAGGCGACAAATCTGCAATCTCGACAATGGATGGTAAGTGGTTTCTTTCCAATGTAATACCCATAAAGGGAGTAGGCACTGGAATGGGCTTTTGCTAAAATTAGTTCACTGCTGGTTTTACATTATCCAGTTGAAAATTTAGCTTAATATATTTTATGATGCTTTGAGATGCTTGATGCTAAGTAGTCTTGCTGACAATATGCAAATTCAGTCCTATCGTTTAAAGATATCTTTAAAATGTATTTTTTGGTAATGGCTTTTTTTTCATCAATTGTGACATAGGTTAGCTTTCTTCGAGTCGCTGTTTCAACAACTTACTCTTACTATGTTTCTTATAATTGGTTCGGAAAAATGCTTACCACAAAGACTACGTGGGATTTTTTCATGCGTGTTTCTAACAGTTGTTGAAGACTCACTTGTATTGGGTAGAGTGTGTCACCGAATTTGATAGTAGGTTAATGCCAAAGGTACAACTATCTAGACTCAATAGATGTGTTGAATTAAATGTGTGTGCCAGAGGTATACTTATCTGGCCTTAGAAGAGGTATTGAATCAAATATTTGTGCTATGAATGATGAGATTAGAGCAACATCGATGAAAAGATATTTGTACAAATAATCTCAGTTTGGTTCAATTTTATCCATCAGCAATGAAAACATATACTCTGGACTATTGAAGTTCTCAGTTTCAATAAGTCGTCGTTGTGGGTTACAAATTTATAGTGAAATTTAATGCTCCAGCAACTTGTGACATTAAACAGACGATGTGTGTACTTGTATTACACCTTGCTGATCTATTTGGACATAAATATAAAATATGTCTCACCATTTTATCCATATCTTCGTGAGAAATAACCTAAGTATATATAATTTGTATTATGTACACATATCATACCCTTTACTAACCGTAGACACCAAAAGAAAACAAATAACACGCATATAGAAAAGAAAGTATGTATGCTATTTCGTGCATATCTGATACTGAGATGTTTAGGTAGATTCGAAAACTAATAATATGTACGTATTAAATAAACTTAATTATGTATGGCATGAATTCAGTCCATCTATCAATCCATAAAGTATTGATGGAGACCAACGGAAAAGATGCAGTGTACGTATTCAACAACCTAAATATGAATGGTGTGATTTTAGTTCATACATGATACCGTATTATTATTATTATTATTATTATTATTATTTTTATTATTATTATTATTATTTGCAGCAACTCTGTACAGAACCAACACACCTGTTCAGATTATCTGTTCATCATCATTTACAGCAGAAAGTGGTTGCTCGGAGATAAAAGGGTGATCGCAATAGAGTCTGAGGATATGCTTTCTAAGTGGTTAGTTATGCGTTTTGATCTGTAGCAAGGAACATATTCATTGTTTCTAATTTTGTACTGTGACGTTAAGCTGACGTGAAACATGCATTAGACCTAATTAAACTAGATTTTAGTATCATACACTTTGAAAAAACAGTATGAGTGTTCGTACAAAAGTAATCAAAGATTTTGGAGAAAATGCAAATCTTGTTAGTGATTTACAGTAATGACAAAACTGTGATGGTAAATGTGTTTGAAGACAGTCATGTTATTCCAGATGAAATGAAAAGAAAGAATAAATTGTAGAGGCTCTCAAACAGAACACAAAGAACATACTGTGATGAAGACATGGTTATCGCTTTAACTATTCAGAACACCTACGAGTCTGGAAGGTAATTTCCTCGTTTGTCAAGAAAAGCAGGTTTCTCGTCATACATAGATACGACAGCTTTATTCAGTGGGATTATATGCATCTCAGTATTGTGTGATCTGAATAGATATATTTTCTGGTAATTGTTCTTATGACTCAATAACGGATCTATATACATCTAGAATTTTACATTCCTTTTTGATTTTCTGATTCTTCAGAAACTTTCTTGTTATCTTTGTCCATTGCCAATAAATAAAGTTTGGATCTCAATCATGCAATCATTTGAATACGAAAAACTGTTAGTTCATCTTTTAAAGATGATGGTGTATTTTTATTCATGTTTTGTATACCAAATATATTGTCCTTTGCATAGTCAGTAGATTCAAACTTTAATGATATCCTTCATTGTCTTTCTGTTGTAACATGGATATGACATGAATCAGTATCCGTCATTCTTGTTTCAGCTTCTTACCGTACCTGTGTTTAAGATCTTAGTTAAACAATGGATGCATTATTCCTCTTGATAGCTCTAATACTGTCCGTTAACCTTAATTTGGCTTTGTTAATCTCATATTCGTTGTTTTCAGGCTGATTAACAGCAAGTCATCGCCAATAACTGTCTTACTTGCAAGTGATGCATCTTTTACCAATTTAAAAGTTTATCTCCCTCTGTACGTACTTTGACTATTGTTTTTTTCCATAGAGTTTAATTCAGTAGTTTGAAAAGTTTTAATAAATATGTCTTTGTATTTTGTAACCAGTTAAGTTCAGTTCAATGTATGTATTTAACCTTGGTCGTTGAAACAATAAGCTCTGTTTTTTGTTCACTTTTGCGCCCCATTGTATCAAAAGATTTTGGTGTATGTAGTGAACAGCAGATTTCTCTTTGTTAATGTGCACAATATCTCTGGTACAGTTATATTTATCTTACTTTAACCGATCATCTCAATCTAAAATCACATTTTTGGAACTAATTGTAGTCCAAGAAGTGGTCATGCAATCGTAATTACATCTCCAAATCTACTACAGCAATACAACTAGTATTAGAGTCATCACAGATGCATAAGTTACTCATAGATCGTTTTTTTTTTATGGTCATATATTGAGATCTCCTTAATCTGTATCAGTATATGGCATCTATGTTATATAATGAATCACCTTAACTTGGATATTTTTTGGTAATCAGCATCATTTCGTACCATCTTCATTCATTGTGTGCTTTGGCCTATTTATCGAGAGTCATGCTATTGTACCTCATATTCCTCTCTCAATAATCAGAAACATATCGTAGACTATAACAATATCTAATTCTACACCTTATATCTTTAAACTTGCACCCTGTGCTAATTCAGAAGAGCTGTAATAAGAGAGCAGAATCTAGTTTGTAACATTTAATACAGACATTACTAAAATCTCCATGAACATTATAGATCATCAATTTTTTTTTCACCTTATATTCATCAAGATTCAAAAGTATATGAAGGTTAATATGTTTGATGGCACCCTGGAGATGCTAATGCTCGGCATTTGATACGGTCAAATCTTTAAGTGATGTCTACATCGTTTTATTTTGGTGGTACAGCGGTTTCGTTAAACCTTTCAAAGCTATCGGGGTGTTAATACGAGTAAGTTCCTTTTCTCAATTGATAGTTATTGTGTCTCTGAATGACTCGCGATACCGATTCAACTCCCTATAGTAAACATAAGCAGGTACCATGATATTATACAATAATCAGTACCTTTAAATTTCTGAACGCTGATGATAAAACCTAAATTTATCAGTATATTCATATTCTTGATGACAGCTTATGTGCAGAGAAAGTAATATGAGCCAGGAATTTTCTGATCTACATGTGTTTGAAACATGTTTTTAATTCCGCTCCAAAGAGTCTGGTGCTAATTTCAGTATTGAGTTCTTAAAACTCAAGACTGTAAGACGACTGAACTGTCATTAACAAAACATTCTCTCTATTTTTGCAGTTACATCTAGTGTAAACTGAATCAAAGATTCTTTTTACTACAATTTTACTCTCATTATAAACCAATCATGTCCAGCCAAATCAAATATATACTGTTTTTTCTTCACCAATTTCTAAACTATTTCTATGCTTCCATATCTTTATCATTAACACTGTGAGTCGTGAAACGTTTCACTCCTTCTGTAAATGTTTAACGCTGAACGTTTTAGCTAGCTGTTGTTTCGATCATTGCAGCCTGATACGTTATGATAAATTTCAACAAAAGATCCCTCGGGCAGCGAATTCTGAACTTTTGGAAATCCTTCATGATGCCAGTGACTTAATTTGTCGCTTTTCTTATGGTACATTTGGAGAATAGTTGCCTCAGGGACCCTACATCTAGCCTTCTTCGATGTCTCTGCATCACTACAGATTACAGTGAATGTGGAACGGACCCAAGGAATTTGTGGTGTACAAGCCCTTTAATGTGAAGAATCGTCAACCCATAATTGTATGTCATACTCACCTTGACTTAAGCCTTTTAGTCTAATTACATTGTTGTGGTAGACAACAAATCGATGGAACAGAACAGATCTCCAAAATTTACATACAAATGTAATTTCACATCTGGCAGGAAACGAACCGCAATCCTTTTCGATTTGTAATTCCCGCGCGACTGGCCTTGACCAATCGGTCTTAGTGGCTAGCACTGCAAATATCAATTATAAAAGCTGTATACTGAAACTTTGTGTTCATTGCGCTAAGCACAAAGCAAAGTAGCTTTGATTGTCTACTTAAATGGGGATTATTTTCTATTTTCATTACTATAATTATAACATTACCTCGTGTTATTTCAGTAATACGACCTTTTATAGCACGCTAGTGAGACATTTGCCAGAGTAGTGTCCATTTAGAGAGAGCTGGAATTAAAATTTCATGACGTATTAGTTTATTTTTTCCTGTTCATTTTGGCCTGGTTCTATGTACACTACTTGCAAGGAATGATCTTATTATACTAATCACATTTATTCTATTATTATCTTAAAATTACGGCTTTTTGTTGGCTTTGCTTGGTTATATCATGCCAAGGAACTATGGAGATAATGAATTTCCCACGGACACACCGAAGTATTGAACCCGCGACGGGTCTAACCTTTGAAACATTTGAAAGACAACAGCTGATAGCACTTCAAGTCTGTTGCATATTACTGACAATCTACAAGTATCTTCTTTACAGCTAATTACATATTACCCTTCATCAGCCAGGGAAATATTTGCATCAAAATCGATCGTTTTCAAATTAAGCGTAAACAGCCGCCTCGCAATCCACCAAAGTTACGTTCCCGTGGATTGCAAATTGGGAAACAACACGGTAACAACGACAGACACACTTTGTCGCGTTTCTGATTAGCATTTCCGCTAAAGGTGGACAATTTATCGTTCAGTCATGGATTCCCTAGCCAGCCTTTGAGGGTAGACCCTCTTTGCAGCCTTAGCAAACAGCAAGACTGCACAAGTTTGTAGTAGTCTTCTCCTTACAAAGGCTTTGATCATACGGCAATTTTTAATACATTTTCATTGCAACCTAAAAGATACCTCAAGAAAATATCTATCGTTCATTGACCAAAAAGCAGGTGGAAAGTCGTCATTCGTTCGAGTGAATCAAAACAAGTTATAGCATAGTTACCAGTATTTGAAGATACTGCGTCTCTCTGAAAACAGAATTGGTAGGACCATCAGAGAAAAGTGAAAGAAGCTTCAGTTAAGATTAAATGATCCAGTGCCACATATCGGTCAATTTATATAATAGCATTCATTCTAATAATATGCTTTAATGTTTCTTACACAAAATGCTTATTGTACATGAAATTTACCAAACGTGTCCAATAATTTCCTTCCTTTTAGATCTAGTTTAGCATACGATTTATCCATTTCGACGAGTGTTATAAATTTTATTTGAAGGAGAACACCACATGTACTTAATAACCTCCATTGAGATGATGGTATATATGTGTAAATAGAAAATAGAAAATGGGTTTCTAGACTAAATAACACAGTAGCCGTATGATATGTCTTTGCGCACAATATTTTGTGGTAAGCCAGTAATCGTAGCAGCATTATCGATTATGTTTAGATACACGGTTCCTTTAGTAGTATTGTCGATCTTATGTATCTATTATCAGACGCTGCTCGAAGTGACATGTTGCAAATTAAATGGTCTTGTTTAGGGTAGACATGTATCAGTATTGGCGCTGTCTGAAATGCAGTTACAGTACTTCATTAGACCAATAAATGACCTCCCAAATAATATTTAGAGGGGATGTAAGATATACAGGCTGCCAAATTCATTGAGAACTAAATGGACACACTAATATTGTGATTGAATTTCTTAGGGCTCTTTTGTTTCCAGTAGTCTCCAGTCTCGAAATTAATTCGCTTCTTTATCTGATAGTCATATTTGTATACAATTCAGATATGAATTGGTACAATATTTAAACTGATATTGATAATATACAAAAGTGTTGGATGTAGGGGGTTATATCATGAATATATTTTTAAAAGACGTACTTTCACTCGAAAGGATTAGTCGTAAATTATAATTAACCATCTTCCAACTTTGAAAGGCTAGGGATTAGGTATGCCTTGCTTTTCTCTATTGGAATTCGAAATATAGTTCAATAATGTCATACCAAAGAATTTATGTTCGTTACAGAGCATGGTTGGCATTATGTATATCAGTATTGCTTTGTAACTCTTGGTACATGATTGTATCGAGAGCATGTGCAATTATTGTTCATGACTGTAAATTGTGATGAAAATCTATAGTCACGGTTCCTGATAGTTAAATTTTATTCACGAGTAGACAACTATGCATTAAGATATTAATAGTTTAGATTGCGTAGCATCTATAAAAAGCTGTTGACGTATGTGTCTATGAACATTAATAATAAAACATGTTCACAATTTTGGGGTAATTTCTCATTGGTAGGTGAAGTCATATGGGTTCTTAGATGAATTAGTTATTTCACATTAGATGGGTTGGGTCATGTGGGTTCTTTTACGATATGGGGTATTTGCGGTAAGTCAGGTAGCTAGTAGTTGCAAATGCTTTTTTACCCCTTGTGCTTGTATACAGGTCCGTGAAACTGGAAAATTTTAGTCAGTCTTATTTCGTATGTTTTTCTTGTAACATCAATCTTAAGACTTATTTAGTGTTGTATTATTCCAGAGGGAACATTTGTTTAGATTATTCATTAGAACTACAAAGTGCTTATTGGAGTAAAATATTATTTTGCGACAATTGTGAATTATTATTAAAATTAGTTCTGGGCACTTACATTTTGATACATCAGGACTGTCTTGGCAGACCAGTGCATTCGAGGATCTGAAATTTATTTGGAACATTCGATCCTTTTAGACCTGAATGGAACTTTTTAGGATTATTTTGGATGCAATTCATAGTATTGTAAGTTCCTCTTACATTTCACTCTGTAACATTGATAATTAAATTATTTGTTAAGTTTTACAAAACTTGTTGGTTTTGCTTCTTTCTATAGCTTTGTTTATAATGATAGAATCGTAACAAAAATTAGGGGCTTATCTAATCAACATGCTTTCAAAATGTCATCAGGGTGGAGCGTTTAGTTTCAATCCGACCTAGAAATGGTTGGATTGTTTACAGAAAGGTGAGTTGCAGGAATTTGCCAGTCGATATTCTCTTTCAGAAGTAAAACCGACTTGGTTTAGACATGAAATTAGAAATATTTTGGTCAAGTAATTGGTGGAAAAGGAAACTTTATATGCAAGTACTTTTGGGTTACTTAGAAAGCCTCTGTCTAGCTCTGAAATGAAATTTTTAAAAATTAAAATTAAAAAGCCAGACCGGAATAGAATTTAAAAATTCCACTTCATAAAGAAATGATGGCGATCCAAACTCAGAAAGAGAAAAGAGAGACAAATTCTAAAAAGGAGAGAGAGAAATTAAATTGCAAATACAAAAAGAAGAGAGATGGAAAGACGGAACGTAAAAGCAAAGGAACAAATGGAAATGCAATTAAAATAGTTATAACTGGAAAACAGAAATCACTTGACTCATAAAGGTTGTTTTTGATGTAACCAAAAATATCAGGTTAGTAACCCCTTTTTAAAAAAGGATGTAGACAAAATATTCTCCACATTTTGAACAACAGCTGAAATTCAAAATGGCTAAGTGTAGTGTAAATTTAAATTGTATTTATTAGTTTTTCTCCATGATTATATGTTATATATATTTGTATTTTGGACTTGTCCTTTTCTAAATTTAAGTTCATTGTGTACCTGACCAATAACGTTTATTCCGGAAACTAAATATACATACTTAATATTTCTCTATGACTGTGGGTTAAATATTAGGATCATTGTCAATGGAGGTAAATATGATTATTTGGGTATGGGTCTCGGAAATTAGAATTTCCATACGAAAAACCTGTTGTATCTTATGTTTCTCGTGTTCTTTATTATAATTTTAATAGTGGACTCTATCTTGTTGACAATTTAGAATATTCAAGAAATGAACTTTGACCATCCTTCTGGTACTACTTTTGTGTCTTACTATTTATATAGTGTTGTTTACTTGAGAAATTACTCATTTTTCCATTTAACATCTTGGGCAGAATCAGTCCTATTGTTGTGTTCATTATTTCATATGGGTGAAATTTTTTATTCCAAATACTACTCACTGGAAATACAAAATACTCATCTATATTATTCTTGGACTGGAACATTAATTTGGAATGATAGTTATTTCAGAAAAGAATATTTTTGGATTATATTATTGTGATACATCAAAAGACTGTTAGTACATCGCCATACTTCAAGACACCTGCACATTCGCATATTCGAGACTACAGGCACATCAACACATTTTCAGTTTTGAAATTTAATTGGTATACCACTGGAATCCAGTTGGAATTTTATAACATTTTGCTTATGACAAACGTTTATGACTATTTGGGATTGCAAACATAGCCAGGGAAAAAGAAAAGCTAATCGCCAGATGGTGTGCATCTAAAAAGATTGATAAAGATTATGACAAAAGTAGACAACTCGTGTTAGTCGAAGAATTTAGGAACTTAGTCTATTGTGACGTCATGACTTATCTTAATGAACACCATGTGCAGACTTTGGAAAACTCTTGCCGTACAGCTGTCGACTATTCCTTGACTCATTTGTTAGTAAGTTTTCCTTTCAGCGTATTCTTATTTAGAACCGACTCAGTCTCATGCGAGTACATACAAATTTCAATCTGGCACAACTTATAAGATTCAAAACTTCTGTTAAGACTTACCAGAAATCCTTATCTTTTCCTATGTGAACTTATTGCAATAAAATAAGGCACATTATTTCTGATTGCTATAAGTTAAAAATAAGTAACATAACAGAAACAGAGCAGCTCCAAATGCTCTTGTATCTCAGAGGTCAAGGTCATGGTCATGTATTGAAATTTATTGTGTCAAACAAACCCAATTTATTTTATTATGGAGAATTATGAGCCACTCATGTCGAAAAGATCTCTATTACTTATTGGTCATTCTTCTAATCCTACCCTTATTAAAATGTTAAGGGATACATGAGCTTCTCAGAGTCTTTTCCTTTGTCTGAGAAGTCTTCATCTTCTGGAAGTGTTCTTGTTCAGGGAGTAGAAATCGGTTTTAGTCAAATTCTACTTCAAAATGATAATTTGTTATCAGAGTTGTATCAGGACCATTGAGAATCGGAGATATGAATTCTTTGCCCATTGAGGGTGTTCATTTATTGCTAGGCTATGACTTAGCTGAAGACAAGGTTGTGGTTAAGCCACTTGTAACAGACAAGCCTTGTTTGGAACAAAACGTTGATCCTACTGAGAATGAAATCCCAGAATTTTGCGCTACTTGAACAGTTACAAGAGCTATGGCAACAATATTTCTTAAGAATAATGCTGATCAGGAATTATTCCTTTAGATGACGCATGAATTGGTCAGACTTTTGATGAAGTAACGTGTTACGTGTCTAGGCTCTTACAAAAAGTAACAAGAAATAGTGAAGACAACAAGCTTTGTAAAATGTAACAAATAATTTATTTCCTCAGAAAACCAAGGTAAAAATGAGAAAAAAACTTACGGTTTTACGAATCAAATCCAAAATTAATCCAAGAATTAAAAAATAGAAGTCCTATTATTAAAAATGTCCTAAATGAATCTGAGTTCGAGTCCCGATGAAATTCAAAATGGAGGCGATGACGTCTGTTGCAATCTTCAAAGTGTTGTTGTGTCAACAATTCTTTTGTTGAATCACAGAAAACAATATTACAGTTTGGAATTCTGAATAATTTTCGATAGATGTCTTTGTCCAAGAATTCTCTACGAGCACTTATATATAATTTCTAGGGAAAAGAATCACTAATTCCTTAAAATAGAATTTCA
>JAECUM010028611.1:0-18042 GCA_016617855.1 Megalonaias nervosa | reverse complement strand
GAAACAACGAAGTAAATGCTTATTATTAATACTATTATTATAATTATTATTATTACTATTAATTATTATTATCATTATATATGGAGTGAAGCATATCGACTTTATAACTTATAGATTTTCCACCAGGCATAATCTCCAAACTCTGAGCTTAATTTATAGTTCATAAGTAATATTATTTTAGCACTAAATGCGTAGCTAGTATCCCAAGTGTCTGACGCACACGGTAATAGAAAGGTCTTTTATTTGGATTAGGGTGGTGGTTGCATTTACAGGTTGAGGACTGGGAAACAAATTCCAATTTCCTCTAGAACATTGACCATGGTGTCTGACTATGTTGCGATAGATATAACCTAGTACTAGAGACTCAGTACTTCATTCCTGACAACAACAGTTTGATATTTGGGGCAAAATTTGCAGTTGCCTTCTGTTAATGATTTTGTGGCTGTTCTTGTGGTTATATTGGTTTTGATATCATCCGTGGTGGAATGAAAAGGAAACGGAAGATTTGTACAATAGAAGACAGCGAAAGGGGACACAGATGATGATGGAGGATGTATATGGCCATTCCACTAACTTGATCACTGTTTCAACCTTACAATAATTCTCATCTTCTACTAGCCATAACGAATTCGTGTGTTAAGACATCACCGGCGAAAAAATAAAATGGTATTTAGATTGTACTTTTACAGACTGAAGTGAGATTTTAAAATAAGATTTTAAATCACAGCTTACCTTGGATTACCTATCCGTCCCCTTGTTTGTGTGTCAGATTAGAGGCCAGTCGCTTGAATGGACCGTTTGACTTATACAAGAAACCACTTTAGTTGAAATCACGCACGTTATCGTACCAAATACCGACATGTAAGACACGTGTCTATTCCGGTACCAGCAAGTACGATCGGCAAGTGTCCAGCATATAGCGAAAATTTCACATATGCAGTTAGAATCTAACTTAAATGAGGAAAGGTACATTGCTATGACGGATTCAAGAATTACAGAACTATATTGAAATAGAACATAATAATATCCTTCATACCGCGAGTAAATTTTATAAAAATATAAACGACACTGAAAAATCTCAATTACTTAATCCAAACATTACTCACGAAGAATATCATATAAAATATATAAATGACAATCACAGACAATTTTAACCTTTTTCATGTAACATATACACAAGACATGAATTGCACACCTACATGCATCTTCTCACACACGCTCCCACCCCCCGATAATGTGCCCATTCCAACTGAACCACTGCTTTGGCATGTATTAATGTAAACAAACTAGATACCGTAGATATAGATTTTCGCAGCCCTAAGCAGGAGGTGAGGTGGATGTTGTCATCACTTCCACCCATATATCTCCTGTAATCATTTCTCCAGAGCTTCATCGAATGTGTCAGTAATGGCGAAGTTGGCGTGGGTGAATATTAGGTAGTGGGAGGTAGTGGAATCTCTCAGTGTGATAGATTTCAACCCAAAGAATTAGCCTAGATCAGTTTCTGGATTAGTAGTATTATACGAATGATCTATCATTGTCCAGTTAGTACGGCTGTGCATCCTTTTTTAACGTGTACCTAAACAAGAACGAATACAGAAAAGGAAATTGTAGTTCCAAAACTCTCAGAAAATATACTCTTCTAAAACCTAGCTGACTCCAGATTAATATTTTCAAATATATTGTAGTCCATTCACACTATGAAGAAACCTGATTAGCAGAAACTAATAATTTCGTTTGGAATCTCATCCCCAGTAATGGAAATATTTCATGATTTGAATTCAGTAGTGTTTGAGGACATTAAAGGAATTAGTATCGGCATCAAGAAATGAAGCCTATTTATTATAACAGTTGGACGGGGTACATATGTGGTCAAAGGTAATTGTGTTGAACAACTAATATTCAGCACAACAAAACTGCCCATGTGTTGGCTTCAAACACGACAATTATACAGATCAAATGAATTATGAAGAATTGCAGTTACTATTTATGCCGATATCATTGAAATAATGATAACTTTTACGATGTTATGGTCTTAAACTAAGTAACATGAAAGAACAAAGACCATTAAGTTTTGTCAAACTTAACAAATAAGTTATTTACCTAGAATACAAGTGAAAATAAAACGAACTTACAGTTTTGTGAATTAAATACCAAAAAGTCATAAAAGCTCTATCACGAGTTTACATTATAAACTTCAGATAGAATTCCAGTGGTGTTCCAAATAAGGTTCTGTAGTCACCAATGTGCTAATGTGCCAGTGGCTTGGAACGTGGCGATGCATTAACAGTTTTTTGATGGCAGAGTACCTGATAATCAAAGACTGAGAATCGCTGGTGTCCCTTAAATTTTGAGTTGAGATAGGTTTTGCATAATCACCCATAAATGATACAAATCCTTTCGACATGCTTTGTTTATTATTCTCAATAATAAAATCAGACTGGAATTTGTTTGACTAAACAAATGTATTGCTTTCATTAAATGACCGTGCAATTGATGGCTTCGACAGAAGAGCATTTAGTATAGCTCTGTTCTGATTATTTTGCTTATTTTTCAATATGTAGCAATTAGAAATAACGTGCCCTTTCTTTCTACAATAGTTGCACATAGGACGAGATGAGGATTTCTGATCATTCGTATCTAAACTTTGATTCCTAAAAGTTCTAACAGATTGAGATTTGGAAGTGCTTGTATGAAGCTGAGATGGTTATTTAACAACAGAAAACTGCTGAGAGGAAAACTAAATCTTCTAATGTTTCCACATTTTGCTGATCATTATAGGTTTCAACGTCATTATGGACGCAATTCTTTAACTCTCAATTTCAACACGTATTTGCAGCAGCTTGAAGCAGAAGCTTTCTCAAATCAACTTTAAGTTTCACCGTACAATATGTCCAAAACATATTTCATAAGGACAAAAGTATAACAAGTATAGTGTTACGAGTCTATGCTGTTAAAATAAGTAACAGAAAAAAGTAAAAAGCAACAAATTTTGTAAAATGTAACAAATACTTTATTTTCCTAGAATACAAAGTGAAAATTAAATCAAAATAGCTTATGGTTTTGCAAATTAAATTCTACAAGAGTCCTAGAATTACAGACACAAGTCCTAATAATTTAAAGTTCTGAATAAAATTTAGTAGAAATCCAAATTCAATCCAGTCCTGAAGGCGTTTATGTGTCTGTGGCGGCCTGTATTGTGTTGATGTACCAACAGTCTTGTGTTGCAACACAGTAATATAATTTCAGGTTTGAATTCACTATAAATACCAATGAATATCTCTGTCCAAGAATGTTATTTTTAATGAGTACACTGTATTTCCAGAAAACATTCACTTGAATGGAACCATTTGAAGAAACCAATTCCAGCCAAAATGAACAACTGGACACAAGAACTTGTTTCTGTTAGATCTTAAGCACAAATGAATAATTTTTCCCATGACAAGATTATATAGTCCTTACTTGACTACAGTTCACAATTAACATTTTCTAAGAAAGCATTACCTAATGAAAAATATCATTCTAGAAAGTTCTTAATGTTTTCAAAATAAAATGTTAGATATTATTAGAAAGGCTGTTCTAAAATTATAATATATAACCTACACAATCTCAGGTACACCAGGTAAATTATAGGAGAATTTCAATAACTTAGACCCGGACCCAAATATATATATTTACTTCTATTAATAATGACCCTGATATAAAACCCATACATATATAGATAATTTTAGCTAAGTATTAGTTGTTTATAGAATAAAATACAAAAATCAATAATTCAGGCCGAGTAGAAAATAAACATGATTAGCAAGGTTAATTGCAACATACAATATTACATTACAATAGCATATGCTGAAATAATATAAAAATAACAAACAATGCACATTAGATGTACATATCATTATTTCTATTAAAGCCTTCGCTTCAGAAAGATCATATTGCCTGGCAAGCTGAAGAAATTCGTCATTTTTCAAGGACTCTAACCACACCTGGGTTGGGGTGTAAAGAACGTTTCAGCTTTAGCCGACATTGTGAAAGCTTGTTGGAAGGTAACTACGGGTATGCAGCTAGTGCGGAAACGATCCCTAGGGCACACGTTTCGGATGGAATAGGAGTGTATTGGATAAAATCTCTAATAGTAGAGAGGGTTTTGGCCGAAGATAAAATTTCTTTTGCTTTTCGTGGACCCTTATATCCCCAAACCCTCTCTTCAGTCAAGTAATCCTGGTAACTATGAGGTTTTGGAAGCATGTGACAGTTCGTGGAAGGTCACCGGGTCACTAGTGCTGGAATATCCTGACGGTGACACACGATTATATGCTCATTGAGAAAAGTGTACGAGCTTTGTCCATATACCAATCCACCTCCCTTGTCGTATGTCGTCTCGTTGAGAGATCGGATTTGCGTGAGGTATAATCTTAACTGCAGGTAGGGGGAGATGCACGTGGCTTCGAAGTTGCTGCACAAGTTGTAAGATTTACTCATGTTGGAAATGGGCACTGCAACATACATAGATTTCAGAATAATATCTCGCTGTGACAATGACAAAGAGACTTTAACAGGCTAGAAATCAGGACAAGGACGTACGATAATGAAGTTGCATGCGAGCTGACGAAATTGGCATCCAGAAGGCGTAACACTGAGAAGTATGACCATTGACTAATAAGTGCACCGATTATTGCCTTATTGATGTCCTTGACAGCCGCGATTGTGGTTGGTGTGGTCTTTACGCTGTAATGTCAGCCCGTCTGAATGAAAATGCCACAGAAGGAGGCGAGAGCAGATGAGGCGGATATCGTTCTATTAAGTGTTCTATGAAAGTGTGCTAAACACAAGTATAGGCCTTGTTGGCGGTGCATTTGTTCCTGCCACATATCCTCAATAACATTTGGTTTTCCTCGGACAACGTGAATTTTGGCTCTGATGTTCAGTCTCTCGCTAACAAATTCTGAAGAGCATAACAAGGTCACAAATGAAACTCTTTCAAGGACGATAATTACGTGATTGTTGAGAAGGCCTAATCCCTACTAAATCAGGGTCAACATACATAGCAACATTCAGCGAGATGTCAATGCCATCAACAATGCTAATCGCGAGTATTTACGTTTCGGTTTCGAAAGTACCAGCTAGCTATTGAAATATGTTTTTATATATCAACAAAAGGCATATCGCGCATCTCAATACGTGACTATGTTTGGTAGAGAAATTCCGATTTCCTCACTCAATCAGGAATGAGGAAATCGTATCTCAGGCATCCACATTAAGTAAACTTCAGCTGCGAATCAGATCAAGATGTTTAACGTTCTGATATTTTTGTGGGAATTGTTTTTTAAGCCATTCATCCTCATATGAAATAAATAAGCAAATAGTTATTCATTCCATGACACTCAAAATATATGACTGTACGTAATAATATGTACTGCTTGAATCGTATGCCATGTTCATTGCGGTGACTATCAGACGAAGGGGGATTATCCTAAAGAATATTACATAGCGCAAATAACCTTTCTTCCCCTTCGCAGTGCCGACAAACAATAAAGTGTTTACTTATTGTATTGTACGAAGTAGTTGAAGGAGATAAACTAGCGAACTTTAAATATAATATATCAAATGACAAATGCTTGGAGCGTCTTCCTTATTTGCCGAACAGATAAGTTGTTTAAATACAAAATTTAATGCAAAACATAATGCCACATTAATCAATAACACTATTAACAGCAAAACTGTAAATATATTCGGACCTTACGAAGTTCAATACTACAAACCTTTGCTGATGAACAACCAGATCATTGAACCTGGGTGTAGGTCAGTATGCTAACGTTCTTAGTGTGTATTTGTAACGGACGCTGGATTATATATTGGAAGAGTAACTACTGACGTAGTATTTCACAAGATTTTTATTAGGTGCACGCTAATACGATTTGTCTCCAGAAGCTTTCAAGCCAGTCTTTATCTGCAACACAGCTATTGCTATTACCACTATTGCTATTACTAAAACTATTTAAACTACTACTACTACTCCTTCTACTACTACTACTACTACTAATGCGGCGTCATGTATACGATGAAACCTGCATTAATGATTTGTTTAAACACGTAGAGTATTCACAGATGGGCAAGCATACTCTGTGTCCCTCCTTATGCCTTTCTCTATTTCTCGCTGACACACTTAAATAAATGTTCTGAACCATTATGTTCACACTCACATTCCGATATTTTGTGAACTCGTCATTGTCGAATATTTATGAATAATATAAAACCGAAAGATAGTATTTAAAACGTATGAGAACCTTTTTAAGCAAGCTGAAAAAGATTTAAAGGGGCATGGATTTTAGTTTACACTACAATAAAATACTCTATGCTCTGCCAGGAATGAAAACTAGGAATTAATTTGTCCGATTAAGGCTTGTAGAATTTATTACTGTTATGCCGTTCACACATGAATTGTTACCTTTGAAAACAAATTACATCTCCTAAGGTGTGTATATTGACTTTAATCTTATATTTTAAGTCAATCTTGACCCCTATCCCTCCATAGCAAGAAAAATATAGGCTGGATAGAGTATCAAATGTATAATATAACAGCAGCAATACATACTGCAAATATAATATATGCATTAGCCATACTTACTGGCAAAGCAAGAAGAAATAACGACGAGTGTTTGGAAGAGCTGAATGTATGTTTAAACTAACTGACCGAGGTCGAACGGAGAAACAGAGATTAAAGATCAGTGGATGTATACAGTAGATAAACAACAGATTTCAGTGGAAATAGAAACATAGATTTCATCTAAATTAAGTAGCCTAGATCAGGTTGGGGTTTAGTAGCATACGTTGTTTGAATCATGTACCACATTTAAGTTTAAATAACGTTTAAATCGTCGAATAAACGCTTACACATTACGATACTTTAGTTCCATATCGTTCCAAATATATACTACTCTAAACATTTCGCCACCAGCTAGACTTAAGAGTGGCATGTTCACATATTAAAATATCCATTCAGACTATGAAGAACCTTTACTAACATAAACAATATGTTCGTTCTGAATCGCTCTTCTAATAATTGCAAATATATTGAATTCACTAGCATTTTGAGAGATTAAACCAATTAGTCTCGGTTTCAAGCAAGCTATATTTATTTACATATTTGGAGGGGATACATTTGTGGCCAAAGGTAGCTGTGTTGAACGCTAATATCCAGCGCAGCTAAAATATTGATTCATTGACTACAAGCATCAGAAAGATGGAATACAAAGACACTATACAAGAATTGCAGATTACAGTTAATGATGACCACACCGAGATAATGACAAACAGTATTGGCATTGAGAACAGGATGGTTAACACGCTAAACTACGAGGAAGGCTTAAATTCCAAATTTGATGCCAGTAAAAATAAAAACTTATAAAAAATGCAATTTAAAGTACAACTTGACAATCTTTTAAGTAAAATTCGATCTCGTGCAATGCATGGTGCATCTGGGACAATCGTTTAAGAATCAACCAAACGAACATAAATATTTAAATAAATTAATATAACCCATCCTTTTGATAGGATTTAAAATTGTTAGAATCAATCTACTTATTTTATTATGTGATTTCCTTGACTCTTGATAACACATAAGAAGATTTATTGGACATAAATGCTCGATGTTTTTATACCGCTTTACATAAGCAACAGCGAACATGTTTCTACGTTCCTGAAAGATTAGTTGGTTAAACAAATATTAACAAAGTGTCGAGATGAAGAAAACTGTAAAAAAAGGACAAGAAACTAAATAGAGCGGCTAATAGAATAGTGTTGCATTTTTTATGTTGGTGAGTTTATCTGGTTCATCAACGATAAACTTGAACTCTTATTCCGGGATGGTGCTGTCGCGCATCGCCTTGGATACATGCGCTGCGCGACAATTGAGCTTTGGTATGTCTAAGATGTAGATTTCACAAACATGTCAGCTCACATGCGCAGTCCCTGAATAATAAATTCCCACGAGCATAAATCAGATCGCAACTCAAACAATCCGTGACTTCAAGGGCGATAACTATATTGGCTGCAAAGATTGTTGAGAATACCCCATTACCTGCCAAATCAGATTCAATAGACCTTGTCGTCAGTATAATATCAACGTATTTACTAAAACTTATAACGCGTATGTAAGTTTGAGCAGTGTGGCAAAACGTTAAATTGATAGGGACCGACAATGGTAACTCCCCTGCCTTAACTGCCTGCATTAATGAAAAAGCACGTTTAGTGCTATAAAAACAGAGATCATTACACCATGTATATCATTGCAAATTAAACAGTTTGTTGTAGGGTATTACAACATTTCCGATGAACTCAAAACCAACATATTCATTTCTAGTGATAAGAATAAATTCAATATTGCTTTCTTAAGTTTGACATGTACATTGAAACATGCAAACAGACTTTTCGAGTTGCTATGGTGACATGAACGAAAGGAGAGAAAATTAGTGTATAAAAACATCCAAACATTTCTAATCACTCTGAGTAACAATTGCGCAATGTATGTAGCCAATAATGAACCCAGATGTTTATAATCCAACTCAAAGAGTAAAATTTTAATTCATAACGAATTCGTGAAATGCACTTATCAATTCAATAGCTCAATGAACCATTTATTGATTATCTTTCCTCCTATTAGGAGTCTTTACCAAATAATTAAATTGCACGATAGCTTGATACCTATACTGCTAATAGTTAACACATAGAATTGGAGAGATCGAAATGAACAGATCGAATATCACCATCAGAATTACGAATAAAAGGCAATATATTTTTCACATTATATTTGTATCGTTTGTGAGCTTTCTATTACATCTGAAAAGCTCTGAAATCAGTGAAATGTACCTTTGTACCATTAATTATTAATTATTTAAAGTCTGACTTGTTTTAAGTTAGTGTTTGGTAAATGCCTTCGGAATCACTCTATCTACTTCTACTTATTAATTTTATAAATGACCGCTGATTTCAAATTTGGCATTTAGAGAATAATCGTAAAAATACATTAGATTACGAACAGATGATTCTTATCAGATAATCATTGCCTTTAGTCTTTCCAGGTTGAAGAGCCTTCCAACGTTCAGCGTTTGCCATGATCTTATAACATCATGAAAGACTGATTGTGTCAAAGCGAATTGTTAGGTCGATCGATAAATGTCATGAACAGCTTGGAGTTCTGTTCTTGGTATTTCTCCTGGAGTTGACTAGCCGCATACACCATGTCTGCGGGCCCTAGTCATTCCCTGAAGCTACATTGACTCTTGGGCATGATTATGCAATCAGTGCGGTACACAACGCGATTCAGCAGACTTCTGAGGCTTTTGCTTGGTATTGACATGTATACCAACAACAGTAGTATGCAGCACGCATTTGTTGAAAGACCACTGCATAGCGACTATAAACCTTATTTTCATTTTTCCAAAAGTAATACCATACCCACACCGAGCAATGTTGCTTTGCATTATATTTTGAAAACCCAGCATGCAATAGGAAAAGTTTGATATCGACCTGAGTGGATGCCAAAATATAGTTATGACCATGCCATTCACATACCATGCACCTTCATCAGCTCAAAGAACTGGGCGACCTATAGGCATATATGTTAATTAAACAAGATTTTTTTAAATATTTTGCTGTCATGCGCCTCACAGACGGAGCGACCACACATATTTCTTTCATAGGCATTCCTCTAAAGAGCATTTCTTCCTATGTTAAATGTCCATTTCTATGTGTTCTTTTTGCTGTCAGAGTTATAAACTTTTTTTGCATTTTATTTATTTTAGTGGCGGATGTATGCCTTTGCTGATATATCATTTCGTCGCTTCTGTCTACTTGTCGCACATTTCAAAGTCCGATTTCGTTGATGTCATTGTTTAGTGAGATACTTCTATAGCACACACATAACCTCTGAATGTGTTTTTTTTTGTTCCAACCTATATAATTTAGACGATGGTCCATTAAAAATTATTTAATTGTTTTCATCTACATCATACCCTATTTCCCTTCTTTGCTGGTTTAGTGGCTATATGCTATTAACTAATTTCATTTATATTTGCTATGGCGCATTTCTTGGATGTTACCTTTGTTGAGCCGAAGATTCTGAAGGTTGTTGCAAAGGGACACATACAGGTTCCTTATTTAGGCAGTCTTCATCAATTGTATTATTTTGTCCGAAATAGAGATCTGTTAGTGGCTAAAAAGTTAGCAGATGATATTTAATTTTCTCTGTCCCTCTTAGAAACATATATAGATTTTGTTTTCAATTAGTGTCTAATTAATTCATATTGCTTTTCAACTATGTTTAAATCGTGTTTTGTAAACTCTTGATATTAATTCAACTACGCCAACATAAAGAACAGTGATTACAATGTTGTTGTTATTACATCTTGTGGCTATCGAATGATGATGAAGCTCTGAAATGAAAGCACTAAGTTGGATGTGTGTTAAATTTCTGGGGACAAAAGAGATGTATGTGTTTATAAAAAAAAACAAGAGGAAATCATACCAGTTAGATAATACCATTTAGATCACTGTCTGCGTAACAAACTAATAGGGATCTGTTTCCATTTGAAATCACGTGAAGCTATATAGGTGAACCTGTCCACTGCAGCGCATGAAATTAATATATATATATATATATATATATATATATATATATATATATATATATATATATATACAAAACCTTGAGGAGTATACATTATGACTGTTACGTGTCTAGGCTCGTACGAAGTAACAAGAAAAAAGTGAAAAATACAAGCTTTTTAAAATTTAACAAATAATTTATTTCCCTAGAAAAACAAGGTAACAACGAGAAAAAGAACTTACAGTTTTCGAATCAAATCCAAAATTAATCCAAATATTTAAAAATATAAGTGCTATCAATAAAAAGTCCTAAGTAAATCACAGTTCGAAATTCCCGATGAAAATTCAAGATCGAAGGCGATGACGTATGTCGTAACTTTCAATGTGTTGCCATGTCAACAGTTTCTTGTTGAATCACAAAGAATAATATTCCAATTTGGAATTCCAAGTAATTGCAATAAATGTTTTTGTCCAGGAATTTTGTAAGGAGCACTTATATGTATATTTCTCCACGGAAATGAATCATTAATTCCAGAAATACAAATTCAGCTCAAACTGGTCACAACAAAACATCTTTGAGCTTCAAAGGTTTAAAGCACTGCCGGCTATTTCTTATTAAGAAAACGGTTATACAGTAATTTAAGACGCAAAACAGATTTCCGGATGAGGTCACATGATCACCTTCCAGAACATCGTGGAAACTTTTTCACATGTCTAAAGTCACGTACTACAAAGGTTCTCACTTAAAATACTGTTCTTGTGAACTTTCTTTGGCAGGAGTAAATATATATGTTGACATCATGTCGACCCATCCGTCTCCTGGCCATGCTCAAAGGCGTTGAGGATGCAACACTTGGTAAGGATGAGTAGTGGGGGTGGAAGCAGTGGAGTCTCTCTGGGGTAGATTTTACCCATAAGAAGAGCTTAGGGATTAGTGGAATCTATTATACAAATTATGTACTATAGTGAGGCTTGGTATAGCTGCATATCCTTATTTAGAGCGGGATTCAAATGAGCAAAAAACACACCATGAATTCTTTATTCCAGAACTTTGAAAGTATTCTTTTCCAATTCCGTGAGCATTATATTTCCATATTAAAATAGTGTACGTGCTTGCAGAGTTTGAAAGAACTTAACAAACATGAGATATAATTTCATTTTGAAGCGCATTAGTAAAAATGACGCAAATGTACATCGATTTGAATGTTGGCCTTTATTTATAACGTGTATAATGATATTTTAAATTATATCAGGTAATGACCTTCGTAATCTCGCTAATGACCTTCGTAATCTCACTATCTAAGTATATTTATTTTCTTTATCTATGACCGCTACCGACAGACGAGGAGGTCAGCGCATCTGACTTGGTTCTGGATAGATTTAAAGCAATAACGATATCAAGAACAACCTTACGCCCTTGTTGTGAATTAGCTGTACCTGGACCCTATGAACATCTGATATGGTATACATCCACTATAGCATTGCAAACGTTCGTTATCAACCGACTTCTTTCGAGTTTCACACCCCTATCACTTTATCTAACTACTACATGAACCTGAAATCGGCCAACATGGAAATATTTGTTTTCTGTCTGATATATTTTGATGAATTATGATAAACTACACGATCCTTTCCAAGTGATCAATCTTAATTTTAAGTTATGAATAGCGTCCTCTGACCTTGTGACGATCTTCATCTGCTATCAACGCATGACTCAAATTCTAAAGCAACATTCTTCTTCTAAAAGAAATCACACAGTCTAGTACGATACAATTTTTTAAAAAGAGAAACTAAAGTTTCAGTTTAGCATATATTATTCAATACAGAAAGGTACAAACAGACATAGTCTCCGAGGGAAACAATGTAAGTTGAGGAAATAGAAACATTAGTGTGTGTTATTGTAGTAGTAGTAGTAGTAGTAGTAGTAGTAGTAGTAGTAGCAGTAGTGGTAGTAGTAGTAGTGGCAATAGTAGCAGTAATTGTAGTAGCAGTATTACTAGTAGGAAAAGTAGTTGCAGCATGAGTAGGAGTAGTAGTAGTAGTTGCTGTTGTTGTTGTTATTGTTGTTGATGTAGTAAGAATAGTAAGATTACTAGAAATAATCATAATTAATTGGTGCTAGCAAAATGCATCTATAATGCAGAATTCACAGAAACTAGAGCAGAATTACTAATGGACGTTAATTATTATTCTTATAATATCACTAATAATATGAGCCGTAATATAAGTTACGTTTGCAGCTGAAGCATTAGTTGCTTTAGTTTAAAGTATCTGAATGTTGTCATTCGCCCTCCGCGGTCGAATATGACCATGGCATCACTAACTGGTTTGGTTTCAGTGAGGGCGAGTATGTCTGATCAGGTCAGTGTCTGCTCTAAACTGTCTGCGGCACAATTGACAGGAGATGTCGCTTCAGTTACTTGATCAATAGAGGACGTGCTTTAGTTCTGAGATTTACTCTATTCGTGTTTCTGCGCTCCCATTGC
This sequence comes from Megalonaias nervosa, assembly GCA_016617855.1. Classification (NCBI taxonomy): domain Eukaryota; kingdom Metazoa; phylum Mollusca; class Bivalvia; order Unionida; family Unionidae; genus Megalonaias; species Megalonaias nervosa. The sequence goes on along the minus strand of JAECUM010028611.1, from coordinate 4,951 downwards.
AAATCTTCCCAACTGAAAGTCTGTAGCTCTATGATGTACGAGACTGAGCCAGGTGGAATAATTGTGTGTGAGATCATCCCAGGCCTGAGGTTCAAAGTCGAAGTGTTCCGACGATTCGATGATATGAGAAATTCCCTGAAGTTTTTGTTCTGACCACACTGAGTTCGCTATCCCACCTTCGGCTCAAGGTGGAAAAGACGAAAACAACTGATGACCTGTTGAATTCACAATGTATTTTTATATGTGAACTGGGACATGGGACTATTCACTTGTTTATTTATGGTTTTTTTTTAGGTGTCTGGGCATCATTATCCAGAAATTAGGTACATGTGTACAAAGGTGTATAGAATATCATACATTCACTGAGGGGCGAGAATATATTCTAAGTATCCAGGTAGCAACGACCTTTTAAAATGTCTGCAGCTTTGAAAGACGATTTGGGTAGCTGACTAAAAATTTCGATTTGGCAAAAGCTTCAGGCTGGATTGAAAGGAAAGCTGTCTAAAGGACTCGCGGTACTAATTAGGTTTCTACAGTAAACGTATGCAGATAATATGATATTAAAAATTCAATAACTTTAAGTTTCTGAATGCTCATGATCAAACATGAATTTATCAGTACAGGTACATCCCTGATGACAGTTTCTATGCAAAGAAAACAAATACGAGTTGCGGCATTTTCGGGACCTACACGCGTTGAAACGCGTGCTTTCAATTCCATACCAAAGAATCACGTGTTAACTTTAGTGAGTTTTCCAAACTCAAGTCTGTAAAATGACTGAAATTCCATCAATAAGCTCTCAAACGAGATTATTTTTACTAAAATCTTTCATTATCAACCAGTCCTGGCCAGCTAAACACATAATATCCTGTATTGTATCTTCATCCATTTCAAGATCGGTTCCCATTTATCCATATGATTAATACCGTGAACTGCCTAAACGTGAGGAAGGTTGATCAGGCAACCTACATATGTAATGATATGCTTCCTGGATGGTGGTAAGCCATTGAAACCACCTTCCGTCAAAAATACTAGACAAATTTGACTTTTCTTCGCACATGAAATATGTGCATCTCTATCGGTGTTTAAAATGGACAGCAATCAGACAGATAATGAAACAATTTCCAACACGAAAATAATGTATGTTTTGGAGACAATTAAAACACCTCCACTTTTCTTTCCTTGTCTCAGTGCAAACCCCAGCAAAGATTATTTTTCTCACTCATTTAGTTCCTGTTCAATTAAAATCACCCAATTTGTTCCTGTTCAATTAAAATAATGGGTTCTTTGGGGGGGGGGGGCGGGTATATTTTAGCTTATTCAACACGTAAAGTATTTCTCAGGTACTATTATTAACTCACGTTTTCTCTGTGACACTCGGTCTTGAAACATTTTATGAAAACCTAAATAAATATACATGTAGAAGCAGGCTGTATATCAGTCGCTCTTGCCTAAAAGATAATAAGATCACAGTCATAATTTGTTCGTGATGAAATTATGTTAATGATTGCAGTCGCGTGGCCATTCTATTCAATGTATCCAAGCTCCGCGCGTGAGAAAATAACAACAACAAAAAGTTTTAATCAAGTGATATTATCACATTTAATTAATGGGTACTATATGATAAAGGTTATTCCCTTTGAATAAAAATTGGCAAATGTATAAATAAGTAGGTTGTTAAATAGTTGATATCTGAATCCAAGAAATATAAAACGATATTTGAATCAAATAAATATTAAGTGATTTTCTTGCTATACTTTGCATGGTACGCTCTAGTTTATCATTTGACTACAATCAGGTTAAACAAATAATATATTTTCAATTTGTAAAATGTTCAACGTCTCACTTAAAAAGTTAATATCTGAACCAACAATTAGATGAAGCAAAGTGCATTACCAACAAGTGTAGAGTTAAAGATAATACATTAGCATATAAAAATGACAGTGTACCTTCAATATTGAATGCTTGCATTATCTTAGACTTGCTCGTAATCGCTAAATGTACAACACCTTAACTAACACTTTGGGACGGCATATTTTTTATGAATAAAATAATCTAAGGTTATGAATTGTAGAGATGAAACGTTTCAGAAACTGACGAAAGAGAAAACACCACGAAATTAATATTACATGCACGACTTTGGCACAGTGACTGACTAAGGGAATGTGAAGTCATATTTTTACAATTAACCGATTACTTCCTCCAATTGGTGACAACACCATCGGCTGTGAATGAGCAAGGAGAAATTGTGATATAACTCTCTCTCTCTCTCTCTCTCTCTCTCTCTCTCATAACTGCCAATACCAAACATATTAATTTGTCACTTTTTTATAATACAGATTCATTATTAAGAGAACATTCAATGCAATAATTTGGCATTTTTATCAAGTGAAAATGTATGTGTGTGTTCAATGTACCTAGTATATTTGTATAGTGTGGTTTTGAATTTGACTAATCGCCAGAACAGAGACAGCTACGCGCACTCAATAACGTAGATGATTTTCTAAAATTAATGTTTCTTGGAAATGTTATCTATCGCGTTATCAGAAGCACATGTTCGGTTTGTGCTAATACTTTAGCTCTAATTGGATGAAAAAATAACGAGGCAATTACTTATGCAATGTATGCATACGAATACAGCGGAAAAAGTTAGGTGTGAAACTATTAGGGCGGCACACGTCATTTTAATCAGCAAGCTATCTACAACTTTTTTTAATTATATAGATTTAACAAGCTAAATTAAATGATATTTCATCTGATGTCAATAAAAAAAAAACAAAAAAAAAAAACTTGTTGACAAAAAATCATCAAATCAATGATAAACGATATCATGTTGATTTATAAGCTTTTTCTACTAAATACATCATCAGTCAAATGGGTCATAAACAGATTGAGCTCCTCTAACTTACTGAGCAAGAAAACAAAGTCAAATGATTTTCGGCAATATTTCCAACATAGATGTATACAGCTAATTATAAACCCGTGCCTCAATATTTTTCTATTTATTTTGTTGAATAATCTTTATTTATACTTCCAAGATTGGTCTAATTAATTCAGTTTTAAATTTCATCAGTCTGTCTTTTAATCAAAAGAAATGCACAACGATAAGTAGCACAGATAAACTGGTATGTACAGAGCTAGACAAGAGAATGAATGAATGAATAAATGAATGAACGAACGAATGAACGAACAAACGAACGAACGAATGAATGAATGAATTAATCAATTAATTAATAATAAATTATGCATATATGAAGATAAGACAAAATGAGAGAAATAAGAAATATGAATTTGCAAATGAATAAAAATTGAGAAGAGAATAAAGAAATAACCATTGAAAGGTTGTAAGATTATGAAGTAAAATAAAAAATTGACTAATTTTATTCACAAAATGACACTTCGTTTCTCAACTGGGCATTTCAACTGTAGTGAACCAGGAAGTAAAGTAGAGTGGCATGATATATATTTACGAGAATGAAGGGATATTCCTTTTGAACAGGGTTTTATTTAGGGTTTGTTTTTTTTCTTCACACAAAGCAACAAAGCAATTATATGAATAACCGGTGGCCCCCAAGCACGATAATGATCTCCTCCAAGAAGTTAAAGACAATAAAATTTAGTTTAATCCACTACATATTGATGGTATTTTGTCCTTGTATATTCATTGCAGACACTGATTTTAGTAGAACAGCATATTTCAAATTATATCTTTAACATTTATCAGGTGACATAATAAGTGTCCACCTTGGGTAAAGATCTATTCAGTAGATGTAAACTTGTTTATCTATAAACAGGAAGTTGGGGGAAATAGCTGATAAGGTAGAGCACTCGCCATATTATACCCGTAATCTCCATATTTTAAAATATTTGTTTTATTCCTAATATGTCCTTGATAATTATATTAAATTTTTCACACACCAATTGCATCAATATTTCTTTTTAGTTTTGTGAGTGTGTTTATTTTCAAAGTGCCGTCTATATAAATTGAAAGGAATAACTTATGAAAATAGCCTTCGGTAACACTCGAAGGAGTCGGAATCAAACTTGCATTTATTATTATTATTATTATTATTATTATTATTATTATTATTATTATTTTCAAAAATGTGTGATGGAAACTTTTGACTTGACCTGATGTGACAAGATCATTAAAAGTCATATAGGTATGCAGTGAAGCTGTTTAAGTAAAGCATTTATAATCAAAGTATTGATTTTAAAACATTAAGACGAAGTCGTAAATATCTTGAACATTTTAGATAGTCTAGATGCAAGCTTTCAGAATTGCTTTTAGACCTGTCAAAAGTTACAAATAAAGTCATTATACAACATCGGAGGTAGTTTGAAGGAATTAACATCAACTGGATATGTTTGGTGATTCGCCTCTCTAACGTATATTGCGACGGCAAAAGCCGATCAACTTCCGATTGTGACTTGTATCCTGCTGAAACCAAACTATGCCATGTAAACTTAATATAGTTCAGAATAGAGTTTTTAATGGCGGCGAACTGCATAAGAATTTTCTCTCTAGACTGGAGGGAAAAGATTGATTATGTTCCGATGGTATAAATACCTTATTTACAGCAAAATATTAAATGACAGAGTTATGTTTGCTTTGCTCGCCGCCTTTTATTAAATTTGTTTGCAAGATGATAGTAAAAACTTTCTTACAAACTGTCTGAAAAAAACCTATCCCCAGACGTGCCCCCCCCCCCCCATTCCGAACTCCGAACTGGCGTTAGCATAATCGATGACATGTGCTTTTATTATACCTCCTAAACAAACACATACGGACCACCTCGGCCTTTTCTGCGACGATACTTAGCTGGGATATATATCGGCAATGTGATTTGCAGAAAAATCATACATTTTGTTCGACAGAAATTTCTTCGCCAGAAAAGAAACCACAAACTTATTATTATCATTGGATTGACTTCTCGATTAATCCTTGTTT
>JAECUM010028610.1:0-18848 GCA_016617855.1 Megalonaias nervosa | reverse complement strand
TCTCTCTCTCTCCTTCTCTTCAAACTGTAATTGCAATTGCTTCTCTTGCAATTGCAATTGTTTATCTTTCTCCTCTTTTTCATAAAGCATTTGTTTCTCTCTTTCCTCTTTCTGAAGCTCGAGCTTCCTTAACTCCAATTCCATTTTGTATTTCATTTTTAATTCCATTACTTTTATGTCAGAGTCTGATACCGACTTCCTGACCGAAGCCAAAACACTTTTATTAAAACCATTCTTCTCTACCAAATATTGAATCAAAATTCTTTAAATTTCTTGTTTCGTTTTAAGGAAGATTTTGCTTCAGAAAGATCATACTAACTGGCAAGTTCGAGCAACTCATCTTTTTTCAGACTATCCAACTGCTCCTGAGTTGGACTAGAAAGAAAACTTTCCATTTTTGATGACATTGTGAATGAAAGCCTGTTGTTTTCACTAAAGATTTCAACAAAATGTAAAATAGTACTTGGGATTTGAAACTAAGGGAATTTAAATTTAAAAAAAACAATTTTCTGAAATATTTTAGCCAAATTCAAATATCCCACGGACGAGCAACTCAATTTTCTTCTTGTTACGTATAGGCTCATTCAAAAGTAACAAAAGAAAAGAGTGAAACCAACAAGCTTTGTTAAGTTTTAACAAAAATAATTTATTTCTTAGAAAACACAGTGAAAAGGTGAAAATAGAACTTAGAGTTTATGAAGACAATCCAAACATTTATCCTAGTACTGAAAAAATACAAGTCCTATCACTAGATAGCTTTAACTGAATCCAGGTTCGAATCTTGATGATGTTCCAAGATGGAGGATGATGACATCTGGTGGAGTCTTTATACGAATGTCAAGAGTTTCACATTGAACCACAACTTTTAATGTTTCAAATTAGAATAAATTTCCATCGAATGTCCTTGTCACTTGTATAGTTCTCCAAGGTATAAATTATTATATTCTAAAAAATTTATGAACTTCTGAACAAGCTGTCATCTATGATAGAAGATCTCGAGCTCCAAAGATGTAAAAATACAACTCCTTACAGCACCTAATAGAAATATATCCTTCTTCTTGAAGATATACTGTATGACTATTTTTCATGGGGATCTGAACTAAGCCATCATTTCAGGCGTGCACCATGGAATGCATGGCTATTTCATCATTAAATAGCGCAGTAAACAATGCAATTTCATGTGGGCCAGGAAAATGACCTTGACAATAACCAATCGTTTTTGCGTAGTGTTTACTCAATTGACAAACCACGGCAGGATAAAATCGTGCTTATGCGAGTCATACTATGTTTTATATAAACATAATATCTTTTTCAAAAATATCAGATCTCGTGAAAATAATCATTACAATATAATGTAATGATACAAAAATAAAATAAAAAAGAATTTAAAATTAACACACAAGTAATTAAATTACATATTCGTGACACTGCTGATGAGCAAGCCTGTCATAAAGAAAAGTGTCAATACATTCTGCCTTTCTTGAAAAAGATCCAAGTGATCCATTGCTAATGGCAGAGTCAACAAATGCTGAAAACTCATTAAATACAGCATCACAACAAGTGATACTGAACTTTCTCTTGCTGACTAATGAGTGCATGATTCTCTTCAATTTAGCCTCTGCTTGTGCTTTACTTTCTAAAATGACAGCAGGGTCAAGGCATGTCATGTCTTCCACTAAACCAAAGTAAAGTGGCGATTTTTTGAGAAATTTATCAGCAAAATAAACAAGAAATCTTTTGCATGCATCCTTAAATTCTGACTCACTCACGTTTTTGCCTTTTTTTGTTCATTAATTAATCATTAATCATAGACTCTGCTACAAAGCCAACAGCAACCTTGTGTCTGGTTACATGATTTAATGGGTCAGTCACTTAAAAAGTAACCATGTCTTTTCTTATTTTGATTTCCTCAATCTTTTCTGGGATAACAAACTTGATTTCATTACCTCACCATCATATTTTCTTAAAGGTTCCATCAGATTTAAAGACCTCTGAGCAACAGTGGTGTTCTCTAACCACCTGTGTTTGCAGAACTGAAGAGGAAAGGGGGAAGTACCAGTAACATTTACAAAATCTTCTCTTTTTGCTGGTGTGTCACGAAAAGCTGGAAAAGGGATCTCAGAATTTTATCTAATTTTCAGTTAACAGCATCCATTGCTGTCTTGCATGCACCATGGACCTTGTGAAGTGAACAACTTCCTGCATTTAACAATGTGACACCATGTTCAGTGACCAGAGCAGAATCAATCTTCTTATAAAAAGCCCAATTAACATTTGGCCCATCCATAGATAACTGAATCAAATTGTTCAAATTCAGGTTTTCTGTCACAGATTCAAATGCTGAGGCCATATCTGAGGCAGTACGATGACCAAGGAAGTTCAGTGTTAAATACCTGGTCCTGACTGTGCCCTGATTCCAAAAACGAACATGGTGTCACAGAATAAGGCAAGAAATAACTTGGTTTCGCCTTAGAACGATTTGATTATTTTCCTTGTACATATGTACAATGTTACCTAGGGTGGATAATTGTTTTTAGTTAAGCGACTGAACTAGCATGTATCCCATGAGATTTAAGACAAGGTTATTATCTAATTGACACATTGGTCTATTGGATCTTGTCAAGGAATGTAAGTTCACCATTTTTGTTCTACAGCCATAAGGGTAAGTGTTACATTTTTATTTTATTTGATATGTGAAGCATATCAGTTTTAATGTCGTAGCGTGAAATGTTGCCTTTACCACTACGCGGATTTGAAATGTAAACTTTTGAATTGTTACAAGTTGCTATTAAGAGTTTAATTTAGTAGCATGTATCTTTAGATTTTAATTCCGTACCTGTTATTATGACCAGTTTGGTTTGATTTTAGCTGTGTGTGTGTGCAGGTGTATCAGGCTGTTGGTCTGTCTGTATGGGATGGAAGCAGGTGTGACCATCAAGGCCATACAAAGACGAAACTGCTGATTTGTAAACTTGTGCACATGGTGGATCCATGAAAGGTGTAAATGGACAATGCAAGTGTGGGCCAACCCAAGAATTCTGGAGAACTGTGTGGTTTGACAATGGACACATAAACCAGGTCAAAATGTTTTGTTTGCAAGATTTTACAAATATTTATGAGTCATACGTTATGAATTGTACGGGCTGTACAAATGACTGAGTCATGAGTCATGTGTTTGGTACAATTGTTATGTTGACTGGTCATATTTGTTTCAATTGATGATGTTGTTTCAATCGAATACAACCGTGTTACCTTCATTACATGAGATTATTTGAATCTCACTTTCATTACATGATATTATGTGAATCTTACTTTCATCACTTTCATTACATGAGATTATTTGAATCTTACTTTCATTACATAAGATTATATGAATCTTACTTTCATTACATGAGATTATTTGAATCTTACTTTCATTAAAAAGAAAGTCATTGTAACCCAGATGTTAACCATTGCCCTTTAGCTTCTATACTTTCTTCTCCAGCTGCAACTTGAGTGCTTTCACTTCAGAGATGCTGCCACGATTTTATCTAATGGGGTGGGGTGGGGGTGAACGCACTTGTTACGAAAATAAGGGGGAGGGAGTAGAACAAAAAGGAAGGAGAGGAGGATATGGCCATAGATCATATTTACCTAACAGCACAATATCCATCAATCTTTCTTCCAGCTACACTCTGTTAGAGTCCTAACGAAATCAAATCTTTAAAAGATGTTACCTCTAGTTGTATATGCATTAATCTGTCAGTTTTTCTGAGCTTAATCTGTTCCTCACCAGCGTATGAATATTGTTCTATGCTGAGACGCCCCTGCTGATGGGGCATATACATAGCTAGTCCGGTAAATCAAACCTCCAATTCTGTGTTGATACTGATGGACGATATGTGGGTCTGGTATCAATGGTTCATTAAAATGTGCAATTTTGCTGCCTGCAAATCTTTCTGGAAGAAACCTCCGAACACTTGAGACACATACCGGTAATTGGTAACAGCCATATCAAGCACGAAATTCAAAAGGAAACAGGACAGAGGGTTGTGCTAATCCACATAGATTTACAAGTCACCAAACATAGGATTTGCTCTGGAAATATAATGTACATGCCACCAAAATAACCCTTCTGCTGAGGGTAGCTCTACAGCCATCAGAAATACTGGTAAATGTGTAAAAATGTGTTTGCAGACTTTTGAAGCTTTAAATGAATGGGTGATATCAGCCCCTAAACCGAAATCAATATCATCACATGGGAGGGCTGATCTATTGGCCTAATACATAACTAGTTTAGTCAGCTGGAAGAAATTTGGAAACTGTTCCTTATGTTTATTATGTACATTTTTTCCTTGCTCATGGGCAATGTCTTTTCGATAGCTAGCTCCAAAGTAAGATTTTTCACTAACATAAGCTCTGCTTACGTTTCACTTTCTTAAATCACTTAATCTGATAGTGGTTATGATTTTGATCAAATAAATATATTTACTTCATAATTTTATTTTTAGATTATTTATTAAATTGATCTGAACCTTTAAAAGGCTGTATGAGCTATGCTCAAGGTATTTTGAATGATGTATTTTTAAGGAGAACTGTAAAATTTTTTTGGATTACTCTTATTATTACATATTTATGTTTCTGTTTTCTTTTTCCACTCATAAACCTAAAGATATTATGCCAAAAGCTCATTAAAAACTGAAATCACAATTTTCCGGACTTTGGGAATTTGCAAATATGTTAAAAATATAAACACTTTTTATAGTACACTAAATGAAATAAATTTGTGATATCCCTACAGTTCTTCAAGTGAATTCACAAGACTGTGAAAACATATATCCCGATGTTATTCCTATCTAGGATAATTTGGCAGTAACTTGTCCCCAAATGTACATTAGAATTCACCTTGCATTGATTTACTAAAAAAAAAAAAAAATTTAATCCATGTGAATCAAAGAATATAAATCCGTGTTACTATTCATTATTTAAACTGCACTCATTCTTCTACCTGTAAACTCAGTAACAAATAAAATATCCAGGCAATACATTAAAACACTCCTCAAGAATAAGACGCAGTTGATCCGTGTTTATAAGTCCAGATATTTTCGCTAACAATCGCCAAATGAATAGTCCAGAAGTTTACACTTCTTACACTGGTGATCAGACATATTACATATCTAGTTTTGGAAAAGTTACGAATTTGTTATATGGTGTGCCGATTTTGGTCAAAAAGTTGACATACATTTCCAATGTAACATATTTTCGAGCTTTCAAAATGACGTCAGTTCCGGTTCTGATTACATCTGTGACCCTCTCAGTTCAAAGCTCAATTTCAATAAAGCTGCATCAGCTAAAATTCTTCCTTTTAAAATTCGTCTTGCTCCAATAATTTGATATAATTCATAGCTTTAAAATAAACTGTCATCACTATCATAAGCCAGTAGGCCTATTTGCTGAACTGAATCATCTAATATGAACTGTGCTAGGATTCGGCCTTTAGGATTGTCTAAGACAGCCTGTAAACGTGCATTGTTAAACTTCCTTAATGCATGGTTTGAACTACCACAGAATGTCTTGTTCAGGACCAAATGTAACAATTAAACTTAGTGAAGGAAAAGAGTGTTAATGACATCATGTGAAAGGGAAAAATGAAAATTTAAGACTTTTTCCAGACTCTTTAGTCATTTTTAAATTTTTCCAGACCTTTTCAAGGCCTGGAAAAGCAATTTTCAAATTTAAGACTTTTTCCAGAATTCCAGACCCGTGCAGGAACCCTGTGTTAATAACGTGCTTTTTCTAATGAAATTGTTTGTTATTCTGTATAAATAACATTTATTTTCAAAAATGTCCAACATGTGAAAGATGGATCCAACTGGTTTCAACAACTATCATGTGTATGTGAAAACATCTGTGTAATACGTCACTGCTTTATGTTTTGTTGATTAGTCTGGCTCACAGAGTGGTACTTAATAGCATGATGTCAAGTCAGGAGTCAAAGTAGCAGGGAACTAGACTAACTGTTGATACACCACCAAACAAGATTCCTTTTTTTCAAAAACTAGCAACATTTACTTTGGGAGACAATCGTCTACGTCGAAACTCAATTTAATTTTTGAATTGTTTAATTAATATGATACTGATGTCATGATTTCACTGGAAGTAATAATGAAACTTCTTATCATCCTTGAGGGTATCTTAAGTGCCAGTTCGGGAATTCTCTCAAACTCGCTTTGCCACAATGGTCTGTATCTGTGAAACCAAGCTCTTTATTTTATGAAGAATTTCTTTTGCTCGGTTGATTTGCTATCTTTGATCACAATTATGAACGAGTTGGTTAATTTAAGGTAGTTTATGTTACATACACAATAACATTTATAACAATGTTCGACTGATCAATTGAAGTGAGTTCACCCAACATACAACCGGGGCCACAAGAATTTAGGTAGGATGGATTTGTGTGCCTTTTAAGTTTTCTTTTATTCCACCTCCTTTACTTGATTCAAAAAACATAATTAACATTATAATACAAAGGAGGCCCGCTTTTAATTCAGTGCAACAATACAACAAATACTTCTACAAGTCAGTTATCAAAACACGGTTGGCACTTAATTAGGTTCTCGGAGAAATGCTTGCGGACATAGCTGTTACGGTAAATTGACACATTTTATGTTTAAATACACATTGCATTTATGATGATTACACTTAGGAGGAACTAAAAGACATTAAAACACAAATTTCTTTTAATAAAAATTATTTAATTGACATTTAAATATTAATGTACTGGGTACATAAGTGACATTTTCATTGATCAAAATTTCCTTCAATATCTTTAATTACGGTGTTCTAAGAATGTTGTTTGGAAAGGAAATGTAACCAATTATATGACTCGTTAAAGATGATAATTTCAAAATGTTGATTAAAATTTCCAGGTCCTATCTACCGTTTTCGATCATAAAACCAGCGATATATCCACGTTTCAGTTACCAATTTTGATCTTGATTTGCTTCAAGTTCAATAAATCTGGTAAAAAAAATGGGATCCATACCTGACCAAGTGTTATAAGTGGGTTCGCGAGTTGTCAGAAGGAGTGGTGTATTACCCTTTCACAATGTTGTTTCTATGGTGATAAAATGTATTCTTGAAGAAAAAACATTTATATGTAGCAAGTTATTTTTATTTTAGTATTCATCAGATATCAAATCTTAATTTGATTTATGCATCCAACCCATAATAACAGGGTTAATCATGCAAACATGAATGTACATATAATGGTAGTCAAATTACTTGCAATATGGCTTAGGAAGAATAAGGGTTTACTATGTAGGCATCCTAATCTTACATCAACAGTCTATGACTATACCTTTGGAAGCAGCATTTCCCCCTGCCCATCCTCCTGCCACACAAAGAATGGCATCCAGCTTGTGCTCACCAAGTAGTTTATCTACCTCCTGTACCACCTCTTCTTCCTGCACTGCCCATGACTCTGCAGCTTTCACCAGAACATTAGCATCAGCCTGTTCATTGGGGGCGAGATCAATGGAACCCACCCACTGGAAAAGAAAGGATGGGGAATATAATACAATACAATACATTACAAGTATGTTCCTCAGTTACACTAAAATTCCTGGGTCTTTAATGTGAGCATGAACCTGTTCATTGGCGAGTATATCGATGGAATCCACCCAGTGTAAAGAACAGGGTGTTGTTCAATGATACAAATATGTTTCTGGGTTACACTAAGAATCCTAGGTCTTTAAAGTGAGCCAAAAACATCGAGATGGTTAAAAGGAGAGATGCTTCAGGTTCTGGACAACAAGTTAGACCATATTACCAGATCCTTAGGTCAAGGACTCTGGCTACTTACAGCTCTCCCACATTATGATGCAATAGCTGAGAGTCCATAATTTACTACCATGTACTGAACTGTAGCATAGCAAGAATGATCGATAATTTTATGACTGCAAGTGTGTGGGCATGGGGGAGGAAAGGTTTTAAAAAAAAAACCACCCATCAAACATATACTAAATTATGCAGTAATTGGGGTTCATCACTGCCAACCACACTGGTGATCTGCAATATACACCTCTCTTAGATAGCTTGTGCTCAAAGTGGTCTACCTCGTTTTATATAAGCGCACTGTGAATAATTTTCAATAAAGCATTTTTTCTAATAAGTTCCTTTTTCTGTATAAATTACCTTTATTTTCAAGATGCCCAACATCTGAAAGATAGTTAACATTATTCCAGATAGTTCAAAAACATCACTGCTTTTTGTCATTTTTTATTTGTCTGGTTCCCTGTTTTGTATGCTTCCTGCATTGCACTCCACTTGACACCCAAGCAAGATTCCTTTTTACAAAAGTTAGGGCCATTTATTTACTGAAAAAATGTTCAACATTGAAACTTAATTTGTTTTAATTGCTCTGTTAGTAAAATAATGATGCCATGATTTTGCTGCAAGTAATAGGGTGTGTGTGTGTGTGAGATTTAGATTTTTAACATAGCTTTAAAAATTTTTCAGTCATATCGCTACGATGTCTGCAGTGTGGCAGTTTATAGTGATGTCTAGCACTGGGGCATCATGCCGCAGACATGTAGCATGATGTCCCACCCAGTCACATATCCTGACACCAGGCCGACCAGTCCTAACACTAACCTCTTAATGCTGAGCGCCAAGCGAGGCAGCTGTTAGTACCATTTTTGTAAGTCTTTGGTATGACTCGGCCGGGGATCAAACCCACGACCTCCCGCATCCGAGGCAGATGCTCTTACCATTAGGCCACCGGAGCGGTCTGCAAGTAATAGGGAAACTAATTCTCATCATTGAGGAAATCTCTGTGTGCCAATTCAGGGATTTTAAATTAACTACAAATTCTTAAAATCACTTCCCCACAATTAACTTTATCTGCAAAACAAAGCTTTTTATTTCACCAAGTATTCATTTTACTTTGTTGTCTTGCTATCTTTGATTACATTTGTCAATGAGTATGCTAATATAAGGAAGTTTAATTATTTTACACACACAACAATATTTATAACTGAGTTTAGCTAATCAACTGAAATGAGCTGACCCAACCCATGACTGGGGATACTAGCCTTGATGCAGGTAGGATTTACATGCCTGTTAACATTTCTTTTATTCCGCCACCTTTATTTGATACAACAGACGTAATTAACATGATTATCAAAAGCAGGTAAACTTTCAATTCAGGCATAATACAACAAATACTTCTGCAAGTCAGATATCAAAACATGGTTGGCACTTAATTAGGTTGTCAGAGAAACAGATATAGCAGTTACAGTAGATTGACATTTATCGTTGAATGCAAAGGTCAAATTGCATTTACGATTACTACACTATAACCAAACTAACTGATGGAGGAAAAACATGAATTCCACTTGACAAAAACAACCTATTTAATTGCTATTTATTTATAAAAGTGCTGCCTCCAGTAGGCATTAGTGACATTTTCATTGATCAAAATTTCGTCGAATGTTGTTATTTAGTGTACTAAGAATACCATTTAGAAAGAAAATTTAACAAAATATATCATTTCTTATCAAAAGTTTATAATCTCATAAAATTGATTCAAATTTCCAGGTCCTATATACCGTTTTCAATGATAAAACAAGCAATATATTAAAGTTTCAGTTACTAGTTTTGATCTTGATTTTCTTCATGCTCAGCAGATAGGGGCAAATTTTTAGGCATTTTCTAGTTTATAAAAATTCCCAATTATCAATGCAGTGGTATATCAAGAATGATCAAAAATGTCATGACTGCATGTGTGTCAACAAGGGGGAGAATAAACAAATACCAGTAAAATACAGTAATCACTTTAGTTTATATAAATTTTAATATAACTTTTTACTTCATGATATGAATATTTAATTTTGTCAAATAACGATGTTTTAAAAAGTAAATAATTATATAATACCAATTTTCATCTTGAATTCTTTCAACCCATACTGTCATACATTTGAAACACCAAATCAGTCAAATGGTTTTTAATTTTGGTCCTGGGGTCCATAGTGGCACTGCTTCATATAAAGAATTATGTTAGAATGAAGGGTGTAGTAATGAGGGAGAGCTGTCAAAGCCATATTCCAACATTAAAGTGCATATGGTACACTTATTTGGAATTATACTGAGAGTTAATCTCTGACATACCTAAGGAGGTATAGTACAAAAGAATTTTGGAAAGGGAGTGTGCTACCCAGAGCCCCAAAACGATACCCAACTGTTTCAGGGACCCCAACGGGCCTGCTCTACAACTCTGTGCGTGTGTGTGAGATTTGGATTTTTAACGTAGCTTTAAAAAAATTTCAGTCATATCTATGATATCTGCAGTGTGGCAGTTTATAGTGATGTCTAGCACTGACACATCATGCCACAGACATGTAGCATGATGTTCCACCCCGTCACATTATCCTGACACCAGGATGACCAGTCCTAACACTAACCTCTTAAAGCTGAGTGACAAGCAAGGCAGCTGACAGTACCAATTTTACAAGTCTTTGCTATAACTCAGCTGGTGTTCGAAACTGCAACCTCCTGCATCCAATACTGATGCTCTAACTACTTAGGCCACAGCTATAAACTTGCAAACCAGTATTGATTTGTCCTTTTTCTTATAGGATAAGTTTGGACAAGTTTTGAAGTTTAAAAAGACCTATCTGCTCTAAGAATTTTCATCCACTACTCATGCCATAAAAGCCCATTTTGCTTAACATTACATGTGCAGACTGGTCCTCTTACATACATGATTATCTATATAATGAATCTATAAGGCAAAGATCAAAATTATGGAAAGCCTGTTTTCATAGAAATGAGACATATACACTGCTACAAATAGAAAATTAGGAAATTACATGTAGGTCATACTGTATGATTGATAGGTAAATTTTAAGCAAGAATACAAGCCCCTGCGATTGATATAAATGAGCTTGAGCCTATTTTTTGGGTAGCCATCCAGCTATTTTTGCAGATTTTATTTGACAATTAGAACTTATGGTCAAAATTATGAGTAATTTACTCGCAACGTGGAGCCCTGATAGGACATTTCCATGGGCCAATGAACAAGAAAAAAATGGGACATTATTAGCTTTATTGTTATGTATATTTAACCTGTGTGTTGGCTTTTGCCTATAATTATATGATTCGGATATTTAATTTGTATTGTATAACTGATCTTTGTGCATATTTTGAGGGTAGGAGTTGGGCCTACATGACTAATATTTTTTTTTGTTTTATAAAACAACACATTACATAGCTAATTCTTGTCTAAGATATTAGATTATATTTTAATATTATTATATGGAGGTAAACATGTTTACAAATGCTGAATGCAAGGTATAGTTTTGTTTTTAAATTAAGAATGTTCCAGAAGCAAGATGTTTACGAATTTGATCGGAAACTGACACTCATTCTGGTTCTCTTATTGTGTCTTAGCTTTTTATATAAATCTTGTTTACTTCAGACTTACTAATTCCATATCTTAACATCAGTCTTAGTCGAATCAATTTGTGTTCCATTTAATATTTGAATGAAATTGTGATACATCAAAACTGTTAGCACATCTCCCCTTTCCAGTCAACTGGTACATCAGTAGATTCAGTGTTGGAATTCATTCAGAACACCATCGGAATTCATTCAGAATACTCTATATTTCTAGACTTGTGATACAACTTTAGCACTATTTGGAATTTAATTCACAATACTGGAAGTTCTTTTAAAATTTTCACATTGTATTCCAGGGAAATAAATTGTTTCTTGAATTTTACAAAACTTATTGGTTTTTGCTCTTTTCTGTTACTTAAAGACCACAGAATTGTAACATTATACATAAGGCATCACAACTGTGAGAAGTAAAAATACACTGGCAACCCAAATAACTCTAGGTCCAGAACTTAATGGTTTTGATCCTGAACCTGCTTTGGAAAAATCTGTTGAAGTCTGCTTAAGAAAAAGTGAATGTAGAATACATGTACTGTTTTGCTTAAAGATGAAATGGAAAAAAGTGAATGGAATATGGTCGTTTCTTCTTCCACTGTCTTAGACAATGTATTGACCTGAAATGAAATTAAGCTAATTAAATAAATATAGAAAAAGAAAGTGCAATTTCCTCCTTGATTGATTCTAGCTGCACACAAAATTAATGAATGGCAAGATAAAGGAATTGGGAATTGTTATACTTAGATGTAACATCACAAACAGTAGCCATTTCAACTGCCCTAATTTTACATTTGTTTATTATAATACTAAATATTTCACAATGAATAAACTTTAATAGTCTGATAAACTGGTAACACAAAGATATACACATTGTGAATTATTGCGTAAGAAAAAGTTACTGTCACTGGAACTCCAAGTTTTAGTGACTGGGCTGCAACTTTTTCCAAGTAAGGAGTCCTGAACTGCAACTCTTAAAATCCTATGGATAACATGAACACTGTTAACCTGCTGAGGGTAACCAATCACAATACACAATGTATTGTCTTTATATGAAGCTGTGGTTGAGGGGATTACTTAAGTATCGCTAATTTATACAGACTAATTACTGCCGAGTATTGAAGCTCACACTTCACTGAATATTGGACAAGACCACAAAATCAACATCATGCCAATGAATTTTACACGCACACCCAAATGTATGTCATCAGGTAAATAATCCTAAAACTGTTGAATGAAACAAGACCATCATTTTCAAAATGCACTGTAAATGTCCCATGCATTAGTCAGTTCCTAGTGATATAGGTTTTACTATATGGTTAAGATGCACTGCTCTTGTTTTGAGGTGATAATTACCCTCTTCAAACAAATGTCACTCAAATAAATTTATTAACCATTAGCAAATGGCCCAATAATCTGCCTGAATAACAAAGCTAATGCTCGAGCATGAGTAGTGTCTTAAACTGTTGTTCTCAGCCATGTCTGAAAAATGGTAGAGAACAACTAGTTGGTCTACAAAAAGCCCTAACTGGGCATAAGATTCAATCTTTATCATCCCAAGCATGTCGGTGGTTCTTCCCAGGGATTTCCTGGGTTCTTCCTCCACCATTAATACTGGCCGCCATGTATAGCCTATCGTGTACTGAAAAATGGCGTTAAGCCCTACAACAACAACATCCCAAGCACATATATGACCAAGACAGCTGATCTCTATTGGCAGCAGCGCTACAGAATGATGCCCTACCTTTATTTGTTTATTAAAACCCTCCTATGCTAAGTAAATTCTCATCTTTTTTCCCCAAATGGAGGAGTGTTATGCCCCCACAAATTTTCAGCTCTAAAACTTACTATACAATTATATAAAAGAGATAAAAATGAAAGAGAAAACTTTATGTTTCTTTTGGTTCTGTGATTAGCAAAATATTAATTCTTAAAATTTATAAACACAAAATTTAAAAACACAAACGGTACAAAACATAAATAAGTTTCCAAAAACAACACTTGTTAGCAAATTTTCATCAAGTCACCTAAGCATATCTAATGTTACAGGGGATAGTTTCACAAATAAGCCTTTCAAATTTCACAACTTAAGACTATTGTCATGGATATCTACAATGTGTTAGTCCTCTTCACCCCATCTGGGAAATAAGGCTGCAACTATCTTCTGCCATCTAGGTCAATCATCAGCAAAATGGCTTGTGCCTCGCCCCAGGAAAACTCATCTCTTCCAGCTCAGTCATCACAGTCCTTCACCAGGTTATCTTTGGCCATTCACATTTACACTTACCAGCTGGTGTCATCTGGGGCTACCTTGGGTATCCATTCTTGAGGCATGCTCACTACGTGTCTGAGCCATTTGATCCTACGCATCTTGATTTCCAGGGAAAATGTTGTTAAATCCTATCTTTTCATATAGGTCCACACTGGAGATCTTGTTTGGCCAATAGATGCTGCAGATTTTATAGATGCAACTATTGTCAAATGAATTTACTCTGTTCATGTCTGTCTTCACTATTCTCCAACACTCGAAGCCATACAACAGTATATATTACTTTACATTGTTGTTGTAAAGTCTGATCTTTGTCTTGAGGCTAAATTGTTTTGATTTCCATATAGGGCGGAATCTGCTGAAAACACTTTTGACTTTTTTTAACCTGGCCTTGATGTACTTTTGTAACCATTGTGATTTATCTGTAGGTTTTGGTTTAAGCTAATGGCCATTTGTAATCAACATATTTCAATAGCTAACTGTAATGTGTCAAATTTTGAATAAGTATGGAACCTTAAAATTGAATACATTGTGCATTAAAATTTTATTATAGTCAAGCCAGCAAGGTCTTTGTGAAGGGTCACTTCAACCCTTTTTCCATGTCAGTGTTAAACTTGAAAGGCCAGCTTCTACGGCTCATTTAGAATTGACCCAGGCATTGCAACACTCTCCTGGGAAAGTAAACATTAAAGTTACTGACTATAACCGCTTGATGTGAACCCCATGTCAAATAGTCATTTTCAAAGGGAAATTGATATGCATCATATTTCTCTGATTCTAGGCTGTCAAAATCTGACAAAAGAAATAATTATCTTGGGGAAAAATTAGGAACCACTGATTACGATTGGTCAGTTTAAATTAAGGCATACACCTTGGAAGTAATGTTGAATTTAAAAGTAACGACCTTGGTCGAATTCTTTAGTCCAAGATTTCCTGCGAGAGGACAAGATTGGCTCTGGGGAAAACTAAAGAATAGTGCTTTCCTCGTTAAAACAAGTAAAAGGGACCAGGTGGCTGTCTTGTAAGAAAAGCCAGGCTTTAGTGCTAGGACGCACAATTTCTGAAAAGAACAGCATTAAGGTACAGAATTTTAATTTTCATGTAATTTTCTATTTTAATTGTCTTGTTTATGCAAAAGTGTTTGATATGACTAGGATTCATACTATGTATCGGTTATTCGATTTCATGGAAATCTGTTGATATGTTAGAGTTGCTATGCAATTTATTTCTTTAATTTTACAGTTACTAGTTCATTGATAGAATTGACTGATTGCATGCGATCCAAATTTTCAGATGTGTAGGATTTCATAGGGTTATATGAATTAATTTCCTTTGTCTGTTAGGAAAATACTGATTATTGTGAGTTAACGATAATTGCATATTTATATCTGATTTTGTAATGCTTAAATAATCTTGTAGGTTAGAGATTGCTGTGAGCTAGAAGTTAGTGAATCTTATGCAATAGTAATCGAGCATGTATCTTATTGAGTGGAACTGACTAGGCTGGATGTCTAAGGAGTCATGTGGTAGCGTATGCAGAGAGATATGGGAATGTTGTTTATATGCACCGCTCACATGTTAATTTGTGGTCAGCCGCTGTGTAGCGAGGGTGATGATCTATCAAATTAAGTCAGACTTGGATGTATATTACAGGGGTCATTTGTAACTAGAGATAACAATTGTACCTTACTCAAATACAGTCTAAATCTGTAAGGACCATTAATCGTTAAGGTCACCTTATGTCAGAATTTATGCAGTTTTTGGATAGCTAGTTTATGCTTTCTGAGTAACGAAAGTGAGAGAATTTTATATACGTATAGAAGATGTTACATATAGAGATTTAGTGGTAATCTTGTCATTCAAGAAAACAGCTCCTTGGAACAGACAGGGACAATCCGAAGACGGAAGTCCAGAAAAGAGATGAAGCATTCAGAATAGAAAGATCGAGGAAGATCAACATATACATGTGAAGGTGGGAAGACGTGTGATACCAGAGACAAAGACAGGAAGCAACGCTAGGTGATGCAAATCAGGCGTGGACATTGTGCTCTTTTCACCACTTGTTACACTGATGAAACGAATGCAAAATAGAACACTGCTACTGAAATTCTGTTAACATAAATTTGTTTGAATTGAAGCTGACACTATTAGTTTTTTGTTATTGATTAAATCATCATTTTCTTGTCTAAAAGGGGCTCATATTGTATTATTTCTTCTCAACAGTCTTGCTCAGTTCTTGGTTGATGTTTGATCATCCACTCACACTGGGCAATAAAATCGAGGGAGGTCATCCGCTAGATAACGACAGCCAAATCTAATTAACCATCCCTCTTTACCATGAGGGATAACGTTACACTACCTTTTGTCTATGACTGTAGGTTGTATTTTAAAATATCTGTAAAAATGTTTACATGGCCTTTTGACCATAGAAAGTACTAGAAGCAACTCATAACCCATATCCTGGTCATCTTATTGTATCTTATGTTTTTATATAAGGTTCTGATCATCAAAATTATTCATTATGATTTTAATGTCTTTGTGGAATCACTTTTAGTTGTGTTCAGAAAAAAATTTGATGGGAATTATTATTTAAATTATTCACTGGAATTATAAAGTACTCATTGACATTTTGGACTACAACATTATTCTGGAATTATTGTGAATTCATTCAATGACATTTTGGATTATATCACTATGATACATCAAGACTGCTTGTACATCAGCTCATCCAAGGTTATTATTACAACAACAAATTCAAGACTAGAATTCATTTGAACACCACTGGAATACTGGAATTCACTTGAAATACTACTTCTGGACTTCTGACAGAACCTTCAGGATTAGTTTTATTTCACAACAAATATGGTGCCTCTTATAGTTTCATCTTTTAACTTCGTAAATTCAATTAGTTCTTGATTTTGTTCTTTCTGTTACTTAATTGTTCAGATATTGTTTATTAAAGAAGATATGGATAAATTAGGTGTTTCTGGCTTTTGTTCTTGAAATTGATGTGAGCTACATAAACTTCCTACAGTTATTTCACATTATGTAAACAGTGAAATACCAACAGTTGACTAGAAAGAAAATCTAGCCACCCATAGCAGTAGACGTGTCAATTCAAGTAAAATATCTCAAAAACAGCCTAGATGGCAACTATTTTGAATTGCATCAATCTGTTTAGTACACAATGTTTCTGAGAATTATCACCTAGAGAAACGGCTTGTGTGTGCCCTGTGAGCATCACTTGATTCGAAAAATGACCTTCGGATATGAAAAATTAAGGTATAAAGATGGTGTTAGGGTGCATAATCTTCTTTTGCTATGAACTGCCACGTCAATGAAATAATGTTCTCAGGCTTTGTTTTAATATGGATATCTAAAAGTATGGACCTTGTTGACCTCACATGTGTATTTTATTTATAGTTCTTGTTTCATTAGGCAGGTGGATGCGGCAATAAATTTGTACACAAACTGTCCCTTGTACTCTAAGTTTCTAGCCTGATTGCATATTCACGCCTGATGTGCCTTTTATCTTAGAATGTTCGACCATCCACTCAGAACCTCATTTGCATATCTAATGGTAACATGTGATATCTGGTAGTTCTCTGGAGGTTCCAATTTCTGTGTTTGTATACCCTAATTTTGACTCCATACGTCACCAAAACCCGCCCACAGCCCGGGAAAATAACAGGTTACATACAATTACAAGATGTAGGTTTCAATCAGCATCACTAGAAGAACACGTACATAGTTTTTGGCTTTGAAGAAACTAATGCAGGCGCTGCCTAATGCTCCCTTTCCACCGTACACGAGAACTCTGCCGGTCTGCCCAGCCATGCCTGTGACCTTGAACTATCGTACACTTAGAGACGCTTTGGTTGGTTATACTCCGCCCAAGAGAAAGAGATTTGAAAATATATAATATTTTGTTTTCCTTCACTATATAAGTAATATGAGGAGCAGCTGCATATGAGATTAATGCAAACAGATTTCATTAAAATATAAAATTTGCTTCTTTTTTCCTAATTAAAGTCTCGCGAACACGAGAGTGAAAGTGACGTCATTTTGGCCTGAGTAGATGGAGTTTTAAGGGATTAAGCAGATAAAAGGACTGAATACACCACCAACGATATTTTAGCAGGAAGATATCAAACATACATGCTTCTAGACATATATTTATTTTATCTGTACACAATTACATAACCAGAACAAAAGCCATCTAGGTTAGAATGTCACGACATGATGGTAAGTGCACTCTCAAGTTCACCCAAAATGGCTTCTGTTTTGGGTTGCAGTAACGAAAGAGTGTGCCAGTTCGTATGCTTAATGAAAGAAATATAAATTAATCCAAAATATTCTGATCGATGCGCAACATTAAACTTTACCTCCCACTTTACAGAGTAAATCAAATTGGTGTGTGTCACGTGTAATTTTACCCCGGAAGTTTACATGCGTTGCAAGTATTTGGCTGCATACTGCGTTTGATAATATAACTCGAGGACATTGTTGAGTTTGGCTTGCATATAAAACATTTTTATTATCAATGAATGTTTATTTTACAATTGCTTTGTTTACAACATAAAGATTATATTCAGGCCACATAAGGTGCCCAACAAGCGGCACCTATTTTTCTATAGCAGCTGCCACCTCCTGGGTCATAATTTAAGATACAAGGGGTGCGTCTTTTTTCTTCTTCTTCCTCTAATAATGTGCTGGGTTCCTCTGGAACATACTTGCATATGGTGTGAACTATGCACATGTGGTGGGAGGCCCTAGTGCAGTTAAAACAAGTTAAAAACATCCCTGCTCTGGAACTAAGCGATCCCCATGCCAACCCTGCTCTGAAAGCATCAATGGAATTGGCATTGACGAGGGTGGCTGTATGTGTATTTGTATGTGTAAACCAGTTTTAATCATTAATTGTTGAATGTAAACACTTTTAAGTCTCCACTTTCTGTGTTGTTGATTGTTGACATGATTTGCATCAACTCAGTGAATAACTTTGAGCATGTGATGTGGACTGGACATGCTTTATGCCCGTAACATGGTATATGTGAGATTAAAATGGATACATAATGTAAAATAAAAGATTTTCATTTGGTCTGCCCATCTTCAGTGACCTTAAGCATCACAGTAAAATTACAGGGTA
>JAECUM010028609.1:0-10761 GCA_016617855.1 Megalonaias nervosa | reverse complement strand
ATATATATATATATATATATATATTGTTGTTGCTGTTTGGTTTGTTGTTAACCTAACTGATTTGGAAAATAAATATCTTTAATCAGCTTTCATTCTGATTTTTCAAAAAACTCGGATACGAACTCATCATGTGTGGATAATTTGATGTGTTTTTTTTACATCCACTCTACCGATTAAATGTTCTCTGCACTTTCTAGTTGTCATCGCTTTCCTTTTTTATATTCCCTCTTCTGTCACCCCCGACCCCACGGTTTCATGATATTTTCTCATTTATTTGATAAAGACATACGAAAGTCAGATCATTAAATTCGGCATCCGGATTATTCAATATTAAAATATTGAAGTACCAGTATGTAAGTCAGATATTGAAATACTAGTACGTAAGTAAGATATTGAAATACTAGTATATAAGTGAGATATTGAAATACTAGTATGTAAGCAAGATATTGAAATACTAGTATATAAGTGAGATATTGAAATACTAGTATATAAGTGAGATATTGAAATACTAGTATGTAAGCAAGATATTGAAATACTAGTATATAAGTGAGATATTGAAATACTAGTATGTAAGCAAGATATTGAAATACTAGTATATAAGTGAGATATTGAAATACTAGTATATAAGTGAGATATTGAAATACTAGTATGTAAGCAAGATATTGAAATACCAGTATGTAAGCAAGATATTAAAATACTAATATGTAAGTCAGATATTGAAATACTAGTATATAAGTGAGATATTGAAATACTAGTATGTAAGCAAGATATTGAAATACCAGTATGTAAGCAAGATATTAAAATACTAATATGTAAGTCAGATATTGAAATACTAGTATATAAGTCAGATATTGAAATACTAATATATAAGCAAGATTGTGAATTACTAGCATTTAAGTTAGATATTGACATACTAGTATGTAAGTAAGATATTGAAATGCTACTATATAAGTAAGATATTGAAATAGTAGTATGTAGGTCAGATATTGAAATACTAATATATAATCAAGATGTCGTAATACTAGTATGTAAGTAAGATGCTGAAATGCTAGTGTGTAGGTCAGACATTGAAATACTAGTATATAAGTAAGATATTGAAATACTAGTATGTAAGTAAGATATTGAAATACTACTATATAAGTAAGATATTGAAATAGTAGTATGTAGATCAGATATTGAAATACTAATATGTTATCAAGATGTTGTAATACTAGTATGTAAGTAAGATGCTGAAATGCTAGTGTGTAGGTCAGATATTGAAATACTAGTATATAAGCAAGATATGGATCAAAGACCCATTGAGTGAAACCAGATTCTTTCTAATGTATATTGGTTCACCATGCAGATTATATCCAAACTTCATAATCTGAGGCACATATTTGTAGAAAGCAATCAATACCTTGAATAATTAAGTCCAAAGAAAAATATTTAATTTGTTTATGCATAGTATTTTTCATTAATAAGTCTGGTGAAAATTTAGGTACAAGCTTTTTGTGAAGAAAGAACCAGTCTGTTTGATTGATATTATAACCACCTTATCTGCCACTATACAAAATACACTCTTCGTAGCAAAGTTTTAATTTCTCTATGGTCGATCAAATAGGTGAACAAAACTATTTTTAAAAATATTAAATTTGTTTCATATATTTACAACTTTTTAAAAGTGTTTTTCATAAATATCGAAATTGTCAAAAGTTTTCCTTGCAGACATGGGTAGAGTCCACTTCCTTTACAGCCATATTTCACCTCATTCCGTTGTTTACTGTTCTGCATCCGGAATGCTACCCTGCTCGTGAGTGAGCAGTAAGTTACACAACTGATGTTGCATTCAAGGCCCCGTGGTTATTGATACTAGGACAGAAGTGACTATGCAAATTATAAGTACAGGGTACAGTTTTCTAAAATAAATACAGACCACAAAGAAATCTTTTGACATAAATTATGAAGAAAAAAAAAATAATCAAAAATGTCTTCACCGGTAGCAATGATTTTGAGGTTTGAATTTTTGCTTAAAGAGGTGCATTTTAATTAAGCCACTTGAATCAAGTGATATATATATATATGTATATATATATATATATATATATATATATATATATATATATATATATATATATATATATATATATATATATATGGATGGTAAACTTTGTATCGAATCCTTTAGCTTTGTATAGTCTGACAAGAGATACTAAGCGTGCGTGTGTGCGTATGTGTGTGTGTGTTAAATTCGCCTTTCGTTTAATTAAATAATTTACTGCTAAACCTATCGAGAATACTCATAGTATACACAAGTATAATGAAAACAAACATGTACAATCAACTCACCTTGCTATATACCATTATCTACGTCATGTAATACTGACATACCACCATGTCTCTATTTAAATATGTGCAGGTTGTAATAACATAATAGTCATGTCACAGTGAAAAATCACCACCTCTCTAACATAATAGTCATGTCACAGAGAAAAATCACCACCTCTCTAATATAATAGTTATGTCACACTAACATTGCAATTTCTCTCTATTTACATATGTGCAGTTTGTAATAACATAATAGTCAGGTCACATTAATATATTGCCATGCCTATTTACATATGTGCCGTTTGTACTAAAATAATAGTCATGTCATACTGACATGTCACCATTCCTCTCTCTCTCTCTATTTTTTTTTTTTTTTTACATATTTACAGTTTCCACTAACATAACTGATCTCATATCTTTTACAGAACTTGTGTTGGTATGTTTCCATGTCTCATTCATATATCATGATTACACTATTATACAAGCGTATCAGATAATCATTATTAAATGATAGTAATTTAAACACTTCGTGATATGTATAATTCGTGGCATGTTACATGGTCCAGATCATGGTCACTGATGTTACTTCGTTTATCACGCCATGTCACATCAACAGTATATATATATATATATATATATATATATATATATATATATATACTATATATATATATATATATATATATATATATATATATATATATAAGCACTTTCAAATCATTTTCCTACAGTAAACACAATATTAATATCACAATATTTAACGAAATACGTTAAAGGAAATTACAGATCGTAAATTAGGCTGCTTTTATTTAGCGAAAAACTAATAAAAGAAACTACAATTGCTTGAATTCGACTAAAAGCAAATAAAAAGTTATCATTTTTCGGTCTGTGAGAAATCACAAGTTTCAGAACCTTCCATCATTTAATAAAATCGCATTAGCAGACAAGCCTATAAAAGACAAAACACACGTGTTTGCATTTTCGAACAAGCAATGAATAAGGGTAAACCATAATACGCTAACCACATTAAAGGTATGTACGAATTATTTCCCCTACATCAATGACTGTTTTCTTGTGAGAATTGTTACATTGACACATTTCATACATGCATATGTATGTACATGGGCGTCAACAGGAATTTTTTCGGAGATGGAGGGCAGGAGCAACGTCAAAATCCAGGTGACAAATGTCCCCCCCCCCCCCCGGGGCGGACGCCAATGTGCATGTGTAATTAAATAACATGAGATTCTATTTGACCCAGGATAGTGTCAAACAATCATAATACAAGTTCTTGTTCGGCCAATATCACAAACAGTGTCAGAAATGTAAGTTCTGTATTAATCTTTAACTAAACTTGAATTTAAAAAATTACCGTACTTGCACTAAGACACTTAAAATTGTTTTCTGTACAACACACATTACAACACTAGGTGGCGATTCAAGGATGAAAAGGTCATTTTGATAGATCTTGTAGATAAATTAGACAAGTTACAAAGATTTTTGTTTAATGGGGTGGAAAATGGGTGTCTTTCTTTTGTTTCCCCCTGAAAGTCCGTCATCTAAAGTATTACATTTATACATTGGTTTTGTTTTCTTCTATCACATGGACTATTATATATGCTGGAGCATATCTTCAATTGTCATTTACTTTATTTTCCCTTTTCATTCGATTGGTCAGATTCACGAAAGTTATCTGTCGAATGCTTTTGTAATAAACCATTCTTCTTTTTCTTCTTCTTATTCTTCTTATTATTGTTATTATGTTCGCCGTAATCGTGCACGTCTATAGTTTCTTGGAGCTTTTCTTCATTCTATTCAACGCATTTTGCTTAGAAGAGCGCTGATTCTTAGATTTATAAGGTAAATACATGTCGCTGCTATAGTTTCGATCTTTTACATACTTTCTGTGTATTGGACTCCCGAGGAGACATATCTGCATATATTCATAAAAGAATGCTTTGTGACCTAAAGATGAAAGATTGCCAGCAGACCGCGTGGAGAACCAATCATTTTATGCAATAATTTTTTTGACATTGATTTAAATGGATTTAACTTGAAGAAAAACTAAACGACCTTTCCGTGAACAGCAGTTCCCAGAGCTAATAGAAAGTATTGCACAGTCATGCTGCTTCGATAATTAAAACTCACTAGTGAGTTTGATTGATAGCGGGATGAAAAAGAGCACTAGACCATGGAATGAGTATTCTAATTGAAAGGTTTACACGATTAGCAACATAAATTATATATTACAATATAAATGCGTGTATACGAGTAATGAATAATAATGTTATCAGCAAATTGTTTTCTAGTTTGACAGTAGTAAATTCATGCTCGGTGGTTTGCTGGCCTTTTCTGGCTAATCTCAGCTCCAAATCCACATTAAATCATATCTGAGCCTTTTAGAGAACATTACGCAAAACATGCATGCGTAATATTAAAACTAACTTATATATTTGATATACCAATACTATTTCGCATTAATACGCAATATAAATATTGTTTGAACATTAGGTTATATTTCAACAGTTGGCCATCACTTCTATATTTTCTAAATCTAATAACCCCCTTCTTCTAAATTAATTAAACATTGTGCAAAATTTCATCGAAATCCTCTCTCTCTCTCTCTCTCTCTCTCTCTCTCTCTCTCTCTCTCTCTCTCTCTCTGTGAGATATGGAGTGAGACAAAAAAAAAGTTAATCTTGCACCAAGTAACCTACAAGAACCTGGGACTTCGTAACGGTTAGATGTAAACGCTCCATGAGAGTTTGAGACAGTGTTCTTAGTACCAATGATACAAAGTTTCCATAACATGTCAAGATTTATGTATGTAAGTAGGAATACACATAGTTTAATCGATTTAATTGTTTATTTATTTTAATTTCTTTCTTCATGTTTTATAAAACCTATTAATAAGGGTCCAAATGGGATCGGGTGACTATACTCTCCCTCAACCGTTATTTATCATTGTGTGGGTTGGTATGGCAGCAGACTAATTGACCATTAAAGAAACGTAGGGATGGGCCATCCTTGTTTCCATTTAATGAAAAATTTATATATTGCTTTTATTTCTAAGTATAAGACGATGATTTTTTATAAATATATTTTTAAGTATTGTTTTCTGTCGACAGAAATATAAGGCAATATAATGCAATTAAGAGTAGACATCGCATATTTAAAAATATTGTTAGTGTTATTTAGAGTTTAATAAAAGTAAGATCGCACTTTCAACCAAATAAATTAATTTTTAATATTTTGCATAAAAATGGCAGCAAAAGAAACCATAAAACCCAATTCCAATATAATAGACCTGTCTGCAAGCATAGAAACCATAAAACTCGGTTCCAACATAATATACCTGCCTGCCAGCAGGAACTCTTCATTTTGCTTCCGCCTGGAATACTTTGTTGTATATCGTAGATTAAAGAAAACCAAAGTCAGCAATAAGTACAAACGTTTGAGCGTACAGAAAACTTCAGGTGGCTACTGACACGAACATATTCTTTTGGAAAAATCAGGATGCAAATTGAAAACAACGCAACTATAACTGAAATAGTACCACAATTTCATTCGCAAAGAAAATACGACAATAAAATGCAAAGAAAACTGCTTTTTTTAATTTGGATAGGCACGTTTTGGGAACAACGGTTTTATGTTTCCTATTAATCCCTTTTATAACGTCAGGAAACATAAATAACATTCAAGTACTTCCGAAACGAATATATAAAACACAATTGAACCTACATGCAAAATATAGTATGGTAGTAGTAATAGGGGTTACCGTAGCGTCAATGGGAATTAGCATTACAGACCCCCCCCCCCCCGGGCCCGTATAGCGTCAAGAAATAAAAGCACACCCTGGGCCTGTATAGCGTCAATGGAAAATTGGGTAGAGTGACTAGCACACCCTGGGCCTGTATAGCGTCAATGGAAATTGGGTAGAGTGGCGACTAGTATACTGTGGGTTTGTATAGCGATAAGCGACAGGTGGCATGACGTCACACTGGTAACAATGTAGCAAAAAGAGAAGTACTGTGACGTCAGGCTACCTGAGAGAGGGCTATAGACAAACACCAATCAAGAGCGTTCGTGTTTTTTAGTAGAGGAAGGGTTTTATATATATTCGTTTAGGGTGGAGACCAAATGAAAATTAAGATCTTTTCGAGGCATTGGAAGTGGCCCTGAAAAGGGCCGTTGTTTGTTATGTGATGTTAACACCATTCCGTTAACATACAGGACATCGCATATGTCTTCTTTTCTTCCTCAAATTTCTCAAAGTTTGTCTTAAACTGTGTCTCACTTCTGGTCCGTAGATGAGAGTCCGCTTAAGACAGCCTTGTCTTTCCACATAACATCTTCTTTTCCAAAGAGTGGCACCGGTGATCCGGATGACAGTCCATTTTGTTTTCACATACATAGGTAAGTCTGTACGGAACAGCATTGAGGATACCAAAGTAGAGGATTCTACGTCGATCAACATCTTCTCTGTGACGAGAACAGGTGAAGGGAATGAAGTGAACCGCGTTTATTTATAGTGGAAGACCGGATCGAAACGGATTGAAAGGGTTCACCAATCCCAACACGCGTTACAAAATTCAGTCACTTCGCGGAGTCTGTCTTCCAATCCGAAGAGAGCTACCTGTGACGTCACATTTCTATATAGGCACACTAGCGTCTGTGCGCAGTGAATCGATGCGGTATTGTTTTGTGAAACATGACGGAAGCTAAGAAGACAGTGAATTGGGGTGCACCGGCTGCGGAGACGAGAAGTAATGGTACAGCAGCAGCTACCAAAGTGAACACAGTGCTACTTCCCGAAGAGGTTGATTTCAACTGGGATTTAGTAGATTTTTTATCTTCTTCCCAAGAATTTGTTCCGGTACCAGTACCAGTACCTTCGCCACTTTCTCCTTCTTTACCACGTGTCGACGATTTTAAACAAAGACAGAAAGAAGAATTGGAGAAATTTTTACAGCAGCAGAAAGAAGCAGAGCAAGCATTTCTTCTTGAACGGCAACAGCGAGAAGAAGAAGAGGCAAGAAGGAAACGACAGGAAGAAGAAGCAGTAGAGAAGAAACAAAGTCTAGAAGAGAAGGAGAACAGCGAAAGTCAAACGGTCACGGTACTCTTGGACATTTTGGCCGAGTTAAGAAGTCTGAAACAAATGTATCAGACTTCTTTATTACGACCCAAGAGAAAAAGACCTTCCCGAGCCAAACAACCTAACCCTGTGACTATACCAGAGATACCACCCCTAGTGATTTCTACTAAATCATTGACAGGAGCAAGTCCACAAGTAGGCCTTGGCCGTGGCAAAGGCTTAAGGCAGTTAAAGCGAATTGATTCTCGTTCCTGAGTTATTTCTAAGGAAAAAAACAAACACTCAACAGTCCTTTTCAGGGCTACCCAATACTCTCGAAAAGAGTGACTATTCATTTTGCCAAAATCAATTAAAACTCAAAATCCCTTCTTTAACCCTATGACGTACGTGTTGTGAGTGTATGAGTGTAGGTCCTTATTATTTCTAAATAATGAAAACCAAGAGACACTTACGTTTTTTCAGTTTGGCCTATTCTGTTACAAATTTTTACAATTCAATATCACAACATAACACAACACAACACTTTTAAAAAAGTTCATAGATTTCTTCTGTGTCTTTTTTCTTTCACTCTCTCTGTTTTTTCAATTTCTTCACTTTTACACTTTTTCCTCTTCTTCGTCTTCTTCTTCCTCACATTTTTCTCGTCTTCTTTTCTTTTCTGTCTTCTCTTTCTGAACGTGTCGGGGTTCTTCTTTTGTCGAGGTCACCTCTGTTTCTTCTTCCTCCTTCTCCTGCTCCTGTTGTTTCTTAGGGCACTCTGAAGACCAATGTCCTTTCTCTTGACAATGATAACAGGTATCTTGACTTTTGTTTCTTTTGACACTGGCCTTGCTTCTTTGACGGTCTGGACATTCTGTAGCCCAATGCCCTTTCTTTTGACAGATATAGCAAGTATCTTGACTTTTATCTCGAAAGGAAGGAGAGTAGTCCGTCGGCTTGTCTGAAGAAAACTTTCGTATCACACCTCGCAATGCTCTAATCAGAAGTTCGATCTGTGTGGGTTCTTCCATTGTGCTGGTCGGCTTGAGAGCGAAATGAATACTGAGAGGGGAGTCACTAGCCCTTTATATATGCCCTGGTCTGACATGGATATATAGGGGTTCATGGTGTTTCACAGGTAGTCATTTGACTTTTTGCCGTCAAGATGAAACGATCGCATCATTTCGAAAAGAAAGAAGAAGAAAGTAAGAGGCAGAAACGTGATTTATCGCCTCGCACAGTAGCTGAAGTCTTGGCACAAATTCATGCCAGCGATTTTGAAGATGAGATGAGTGAACCAGAATCGAAGCCTAAAGAGTCTACACCAAATCAAAGTCCATTACCATCAGTAAACCCTGAAAAGTACTACCATATTCGGGAGACGGACAAACGCTCTTCCAGAAAATTTAGAACCACGGCCTACACGTACGCAGTGAAATTTAAAGATTTCAAGTCTGACGTACCCTTGGAAAAAGCAGAAGGGTTCATCACCGATGTGTGGGATTCTTTGTTAACCACACTAAAACGGCAATGTCGAGCCAAAGAAGACGATCGCTTGAGACTTTCTATTCATCACGACAATTTGAAGTCTCCCGTTTGGATCGAGTTTAGCAGTCCAACAGAATTGACACCTTCCAAAATCATGGACAAGATTCAACACGTACAACAATCCAACGACAAATTTCACATCACGGACGGAAAAGCGACACTGTACTTGACCCACGTGTCTCTTCCCCAAGGGACAGGTAAAAAAAAGTTGATGTTGGTAGACAACTTGCGTAACCTCAAGCGTAGTCTCGTCAAAATTAACAATCCAAAAGACAAGATGTGCTTAGCCCGTGCCATCGTGGTGGGACAAACGTATGCCGACAAGAACGATACGGTAGAATGGAAAAGAGCCTGGAAAACTATTCAACAATCGGACCGAGCCAAACAACGAAAAGAAGCAGAACTCCTGTTACAGCAAGCGGGGTTAGCTAGAGACACACCCTGTGGCATTCCTGAAATGCAAAAGTTGCAAGACGTCTTGGCTCCACGTTACACTTTGAAAGTTCACCCTCAAGAAGTGCGCGGACCTCTGTTGTTTCGAGGTCAAGATTTTAAAGACGGAAAATACATTCACGTCTATCATCACGATGAACATTTTGATGCCATTACCAGTATCACTGCATTCCTGGGATGCAGTTATTACTGTGAGAAATGTGACTATGGCTATAACAATCGAGAGCAACATAAGCATTGCGGATCAAAATGCTCAGGATGTTTAGCTTCTACACCCTGTCTGGACGAAGGACAAGAACGAGTGCATTGCTCTGCTTGTCAGCGCACGTTTGTCAGTCCTGCCTGTTACCAACAACACCTAAAGACGCTAGGTTCACAGCAGAAATGTGCTTGTCAGCTCTTGAGATTGTGCCCTACTTGTGGACAAGGCATACGTACCAATAGTGTTAAGTTACACACTTGTCGAGGAAAGAAACGATGTCACATTTGTCGCCAAATCGTGGACTTGGAACACCAATGCTACATTCAAAAATACCATTCTAAACATGAAGAAGAAGAAGATAATGACCAGAAGAAGAAAGGGAATTTCATCTTTTCCGATTTCGAATGCATGCAAGAGACTGGTATTCACATTCCTAATTTCTGCGTGGCTCACCGAGCGTGCGAGAAGTGTATCCAAGAGCCTATCTTGGCTCATTGCCCTCATTGCAGCAAGATTCCTGGAGGACGTGAAAAAATCTTTCGAGGACCAAACACACTAGCCGATTTTGCCCAATGGATCTTAGACCCTATCGACGAGACGTGGAGCCAAGAAGATATCGAACGTTATGGAGATTGTCATCGCCATGCCACGGTGATGGCTCACAATTTCTCGGGATACGATGGACAATTTCTGTTGAGATACTATACGGAACAAAGTACCGAACGTCCTAAAGTAACTTTGAACGGAGCCAAAATCATTTCCGTGCAAGTGGGACAAGTACAGTTTAAAGATTCAATGAGTTACTTGGCTATGCCTTTGAGCCGCATGCCTAAAACGTTTGGCATGACAGAAATGGCCAAAGGCTATTTTCCGCACTTTTTCAATACTGAAGCCAATCAACACGCCGTTCTACTCCATTTGCCTGAGGCTCACTACTACGACCCCGACAACATGCGTACCGAACAACGAGAAGCTTTCTACGCATGGTACCAGACTCACGCTTCGGACCCTTTTGACTTTCAAGAAGAAATGTTAAAATATTGTCGTTCCGACGTAGACATTTTACGTCGCTGCTGTGTAAAATTTCGAGAACTGTTCATGGAACACGGAGGGATCGATCCTTTGAAAGAAGCTTGCACTATTGCCAAAGCGTGTTCCTTAGTGTATCGTCAAC
>JAECUM010028608.1:0-12737 GCA_016617855.1 Megalonaias nervosa | reverse complement strand
TATTAATTTACTTAGACCAGAGTACTAATATTATAATTTAACACATTCATTTTCTTCTTTACCTTGCAAGGGCCATAACATCTTCTTTGAAGAAAATTCTTTAGAATGAGCAGGAGAAGATGGATTCCACTACAAAACTCAAAAATTCTCTCAAGTAAAGTTTGTTGAAACCATAGTCTCATTTTTGACTTGAACTGTTGAATGCCAAATTCAAGCATGACAATCTGGAACATGCCAGACATAAAATTTGACCTTTGACCAGATTGAACAAATTTTAAAAGGACAAATTGAGTAAAAATCCTCAAAGTAATTGCCTCTGGGAAACTTGTTGACGCACACTTGATGGTCAACAAATTTTGGTTGCCTGACTTGGTCTTTGGTAAGGGACCAATACAATCTACCATAATTCTACTGAATGGTTCGTCAAATGCAGGCATTTTTTGTTGCAGATGAGCCTTAGATATCTTCTGAATTGGTTTTCCTGCAATTTGACAAGTATGACAAGATCTACAGAATTTACTCACATCACTTTGGATTTTTGGCCAACAAAAGTGAGCGAAGATCTTGTCATAAGTTTTTTTTTTTTTATCCCTAAATGACCAGCCAGAGGAGTTTCATGGGCCAAACTATTTCCGGTCTGTAAAGTTTTGGAACCACAATTAGATATTTTACTGAAAACTCGTCACTAGCAGGTACTTCGGAGGTTTTCATTTTCACATAAGAACTCTGTTTTCAATGAAGTAACAGACAGGCACTTCAGTAGCTTCAGTTTCACGAATGGCCCTCTGAAACAAACAGGAGATCTCAGGATCTTTTTCCTGTTCGACGACAAATGATAGAAGAGAATGAGTATTCAAAAGAGGATCACTATGATCAATACCTTTTGATTGCTCTAAATTAGAAGTGAAAGTGACCTCATCAAAAGCCTGACCAATACATGTGTCTGCTAAAGGAACACATTCCTTATCAAAATCAGTCTCAAGAGCTTTCTTTACCATAGCTCTGGTACCTGCACACGCTGGATGTAAATCAGGGATTTCATTTTCAATAGAATCAACTTTCTGATCCAAAGAAGGCTTGTCAGTTACAAGTGGACTAACCACAACCTTGTCTCCATATAAGTCGTTGCGTAGCAACATAAGAATGCCCTCAGCAGGTAAATTACACACTATACCGACTGTCACATGTCCTGAAACTAAGTCTGATGACAAATTTACAGAATGGAGAGGAACATTAACAAAGCTGCACTCTACTCCATAAATGAGAACACTCTCATTAGAACCTGACTTCTCAGAAGAAGGCAAAATACCTGTCACTAAAAGACTCTGAAAAACTCCTGTATCCCTCAAAATGTTAATAGGGATAGGATTGGCCAAAGGTGATATAGAACCCTTTGACGTGAATGGTTCAAAATTCTCAAATCATAAAATCAGACTGGGGTTTATCAAACCAAACAAATGTATTGTTTTCAATACATGACCTTGACCTTGACCTCTTAGAAATAAGAGCGTTTGGGATAGGTCTATATTGATTCTGATGCTTATATTTCAATTTGAAGCAATCAGAAATGACGTGTCCTTTTTTCTTGCAATAGGTACACGTAGGAATAGACAAGGATTTTGAATCAAGTCTGTCAGAAGCTTGATTTTTAGAAGTTGTGCCAGACTGAGCGTTAGAAGGAGTAGTATTGGGTTGAAATACTCTTCTACCAGTAGACTACTGATTGAAAGATTTGTTTACCACAGGGACCTTATGAGTTAAGGAATACTCATCCGCGGCAAGGTTTCAATCTTATGCTCATAAAGAGACATCCTAATGTCGCTATGAACAAAGTTCCTCAACTCTTCAACTAACATGAGTTGTGTGAGACTTTCGTAATCTTTGTTGACCTTACTAGAGGAGCACCACCTATCAAATTGTTGTGCTTTTTCCCATGCAAACGCGACATAAGTCTTGTCAGTGGATTTTCTAGAATACATGAATTTTTGCCAATAAGCCTCAGGGGCTTCAAAATACATTCTTTAAACAAATCATATTCAGAACTTTGCTCTACTGACAGGGATATATAGATATCTCTGGCCTTGCCATAAAGTACACTTTGCAATAATTGAGTCCAATACTCCCTTGGCCATTTTGAATTTTCAGCAACTTTTTCAAAATGATTAAAATATTTGTCTACTTCCTTTTCACTAAAAGGCGGTAGTAACTTGATATTTCCTACAATGTCAAACTTTGAATTTGTACGAGAAGTGGAATCGTGCTTGTGACTTGCCAACTCCAATTCTTTCATTCTAATTTGAAATTCCCTTTCATCCATCTCTTTTTCAAATTATAGTTGTTTATTCTTCTTTATTTCTTGTCTATCTTTCTCCCTTTCTTCTAATTTCATTTGTTCTTTCTCTAATTCCATTTGTCTTTCTTTTTCTCTTTCTTGACTGTCTCTCTCCTCCTTTTGAAATTGTAATTTCATTTGTTGTTTGTGTAATTCTATTTGTTTGTCTTCTTGTTCTTTATCTTTCTGAAACTCGAGCTTCCGCAACTCTACTTGCATCTTGTATTTCATTTTTTGTTCCATTATCTTAATGTCAGAGTCTGTCACAGACTTACTGACTGATGACAAAACACTTTTGTCAAAAATATTCTTCCCTACCAAATATTGAATCAAAATATTTTTAATTTCTTGTTTTGTCAAGGAAACTTTTGCTTCAGAAAGTTCGTACTTTCTGGCAAGTTCAAGCAACTCATCCTTTTTCAGAGTATCCAACGGCTCTCGAGTTGGAGTAGAAAGAAAATTCTCCACTTTTGATAACGACATTATGAAAAGAAAGCCTGTTGTTTTCACTAAGGTTTTCAAGTAAAATGTAAAATAGAACTTGGGATCTGAAACAAGGGGAATTTAAATTTCCTTTTTTTTAACTAAATTCGTATATAAGCCAAGGTCAAATATCAGCCAAATTCATATATCAGCCAAATTCATATATCATGGACGAGCCCCCAGTTTTCTCTTTTTGCGTTACGGCTCGTTTATGGTAACAAAAGAAAAGAGCGAAGACAACAAGCTTTGTAAATTTTAACAAAAATAATTTATTTCCCTAGAAAACACGGTGAAAAGGTGAAAATATGAAATAGGACTTAAGGTTTGCGAAGAAAATCCAAACTTTTATCCTATAATTGTGAACAATATATAAGTCCTATCAACAACATTTATAACTAAATCTAGTTTGAATCTCAATTCCGTTCCAAGATGGTGGATAATGACGTCATGTGAAGTCTTTACACAAATGTCCAGAATTTTCACTTTAAACCACACTTTATATTGTTCTGTTCCAATTTAGAATCAATTTCACTAAATGTCTTTGTCCAAATGCAGTTGTGTAGATCTCCAGGGAAAATAATTATTATTTAAAAAATAGATGAACTATTATAGCTGTCATCTATAACAAGACACATCTCAAAAGAATCACAAACTCATTCCAGCACAAGAAAAAATAAACTTGTTCTTCAAGGTATAAGAACGACTTTACAAGGTGTTAAAAATGACTCTTCACTGACTGACTATTTCAAAGGTTCATGAGTATTTAAAGGGAACTGAGACGTCATTTCAAGCAAGCTCGCATGCAGAACGCGTGGTTATTTCAAAATCTGACCATCACATTACACGATATAATCATACATGCTTAGCAAATGACCTTGGCCGCAACCAATCATTTACGTAGCTTCTTTATGAAGCCAACAATCTAAACAAATTGTTTACGAAATCCTGAGAGTGATATTTACGTTCTAAATAAACACGACGTTTCTTTGAAAATGTCAGACCCTGCAAACACAATCATCATCACAATAATAATTAAAACGATACAAAAATGAAATGAAAAGAATTCAAATTTTAACACACAAGTAATTAAACTACATGGTCGTAGCAATATATATATATATATATATATTAACGTATATACAATTTAATTATTTGTTTTTTAGTTTTAAACTTATTTGTTTTATTTACTTCTTTTACATGTTACTGCAATGATAATTTTGTCTATAGGATTTGAATGCTTGTTGTTTTTTTTTAATTCAGTTCAGTTCTGATTGTTTTTCTTTTCCTCAAAGTAAACAAGTCACGGTTACAACATTGTATTTTTAGCTGATTTAGTTCCTGACCTAGATTCATACATTTTTTATGTCTTTTTTTCAATTCATTCTCAGTGAAGAAATCACTGATTCCAGTCAAGGTCATATCTGATATACGTGATAATTGACATATAATGTTTCTGCGCAGCGGCAAAGGAAGTGATCTCGTGCCCCATCACGAGCTGGTCTACGTGTTATTAGACTGGTAGCTAAGTGATCACGTGACCCATCACTAGTGTCAAAACTGAGTATTAGTTGGGCTTTTATTAACACATGTCATTATAGAATTAATTCAGTCGTAGTTCACACCTTCAGAGCTCAACGGTATTTTCTGTTGTTGCCAGTTGAAATTGATTTTTTATGTAAAATAATTTATTTTCCCTGGAGACTTTATCTAGTGCTCATTCGAATTCTTGGACAAAGACATTTACTGAAAATAATGCGGAATTCTAAAGCCGGATCATTATTCCTTGATTCAAACAGGAAATGTTGACACGTCAACACAAAAGAGGTTATAGAAGACGTCATTGCCTTCTATCTTGGAACTTCATTGTGATTCGAACTGTGATTCATTTAGAACATTTTAGTGATAGGACTTATATTTTTCAATTCTATGATTTTGTTTGGATTAGATTCACAAACGGTAATTCCTTGTTCATATTTTTACCTTGTTTTCTAGGGAAATAATTTATTCTGTGAAATTTACAAAGCTTGTTGGCTTCAATCTTTTCATGGTGACTTTTGTACTAGCCTAGTAAAGTAACAAAGAAAATTGGGGTTCTCGTCTCTAGGACATTTGAATTTTGTCTAAAATGTTTCAGAAAATTATTTTTGGAAATTTATATTTCCCTAGTTTCCAGAATATTTTAAATCCCATCTACCATTTCACATTTTGTTTGAAATGTTTAGTGGAATCAACGGGCTTTTCCACAATGTCATCAAAGCTGGAAACTTTCTTTCAAATCTTACTCAGGAGCAGTTGGGCAGTTTGAGAAAAGATGAATTGCTCGAACTTGCCATAAAATACGATCTTTCTGAAGCGAAAGCTTTTTAAACGAAGCAAGAAATGAAAAACATTTTTATCCAGAACTTGGTAGAGAAGAATGTTTTGAAGAAAAGTTTGTTTGGCTTCGGTTAGTAAGTCTGTATCAGACTCTGACATAAATGTAAAGGAATTAAAAATGATATACAAGATGAAATTGGAGTTAAGAAAGCTCGAGCTTGAAAAAAGAATAGAGAGAGAAACAAATGCAGTTGCAATTGGAAAAGAAAAAGAACAAATGCATTTACAGAAAGACAAAGAGGAAAAACATATGCATTTACAATTGGTGAAAGAGAAAGAACAAATGCATTTACAGAAAGAAGAGAAACAATTGCAGTTGCAATTTGAAAAAGAGGAGAGAGAGAGAAAAGAGAAAGAAAAACAAATGCAGTTACAATTTCAGAAGGAGGAGAGACAGAGGCAGACGCAATTGCAAGAGAGAAGGATGAAAGGGAATTTCAAATTAGAATGAACGAAATGGAGCTGGCAAGTGAAAGTTACGTTTCCACTTCACAAACAAATTCAAGTTTGACATTACAAAGAATTTTAGGCTAGTACCCACTTTAAGTGAAAAAGAAGTCGAGAAATATGTTCTTTGTTGTAAAAAAAGTTGCTGAAAATTTGAAATGGCCAAGAGAGCATTGGACTCAATTATTGCAGTGTGTACTTTATGGCAAAGCCCGATATATCTTTGCATCCCTGTCAGTACAACGAAGTTCTGACTATGAGTTGGTTAAGGAATGCATCCTAAAAAGTTATGATTTAATTCCTGTGGTTTATCAGCAAAAATTCAGAAACTATAAAAAAGAAGCTGGACAGAGCTATGCTGAATTTGCAAGAGAAAAACGGCATTTATTTGATAGATGGTCCTTAACCAAGAAAGTTGAAAAAGATTATGAAAATCTCAAACAACTCGTATTACTTGAAGAGTTCAAGAACTGTCTTCCGAGTGACATTAAGACTTATCTTGAAGCGCATAATATCGAAACCTTGGAAAATGCTGCTCTTGCTGCTGACGAGTATTTCTTAACTCATACAATTCCTGCTGTAGGAATGTCTTTCACTCAGCAGTCTACTGGTAGAAAGGTATATCAGCCTAATACGACTCCTAAAATTTAATCTGGCACAACTTTTAAAAATCAAGCTTCTGATCAGCTTGATTCAAAATCCTTGTCTCTTCCTACGTGTAGCTATTGCCAGAACACATGACACGTTATTTCTGATTGCTTCAAATTGAAATATAAGCATCAGAGTCAAGATAGACCTATCCAAATGCTCTTATTTCTAAGAGGCCAAGGTCACGGTCACGTATTGAAAGGAACGCATTTGTTGGGTATAATAAACCCCAGTCAGTCTGATTTTATTAAGAAGAATTATGAACCATTCATGTCAAAGGGTTCTATATCACTCTTGAGTGATTTGGCCAATCCTATCCCAATTAATATTTTAAGGGACACAGGAGGTTCTCAAAGTCTCTTATTATCAGGTACTTTGCCTTTTTCTGAGAAGTCTTCTTCTAATGAGAGTGTTCTTCTTCAGGGAGTAGAGTGCGGCTTTGTTAATGTTCCTCTCCATGCTATAACTTTGTCATCAGACTTAGTTTCAGGAACTGTGACAGTCGGAATAGTGTCTTCTTTACCCGTTCAGGGCATTTATTTGTTACTAGGCAAAGACCTAGCTGGAGACAAGGTTGTGGTTAATCCACTTGTAACTGACAATCCTTGTTTGGATCAGAACGATGTTCCTATCGAAAAAACCTATTCCCTGAATTATACCCACCTTGTGCAGTTATTAGAGCTATGACAAAGAAAGCTCTTGAGAATGATTTTGAGACGTAAAGTGTTCCTTTAGCTGACACATGTATTGGTCAGGCTTTTGATGAGGTCAATTTCACTCCTTGTTTGGATCAATCAAAAGGTATTGATCACAGTGATCCTCTTTTAACTACTCATTCTCCTTTTTCTAATCAGGGTGACAAACGATAATCACTTGTCTTCGAACATAAACATATCCTTAGATCTCCTGTTTGTTTCAGAGGGCCA
This sequence comes from Megalonaias nervosa, assembly GCA_016617855.1. Classification (NCBI taxonomy): domain Eukaryota; kingdom Metazoa; phylum Mollusca; class Bivalvia; order Unionida; family Unionidae; genus Megalonaias; species Megalonaias nervosa. Next base: position 5,525 of record JAECUM010028608.1, on the reverse strand, counting down.
TTAGTGAAACTGAAGCCACTGATTTACCTGTCTGTTATTTCATCAAAAATTAAATTCTTGTGAGAAAATGAAGACCTTCCGAGGTACCAGCTGGTGATGAATGATCACTGAACTATCAAATTGTAGTTCCAAAATCTTACAGACAGGAAATACTTAGTCTGGCCCATGAAACTCCTCTGGCTGAGCATTTAAGGATTAATAAGACGTATAACAAGATCTTGACTCACTTTTATTGGCCAAATATCAAAGGTGATGTTTGTAAATTTTGTAGATCTTTTTAAACTTATCAAATTTTAGGAAAACCCAATAGAAGATACCTAAAGCTCATCTGCACCCTATTCCTGCATTTCACAAACCATTTAGTAGAATAATGGTAGATTTTGTTTTTCCCTTACCTAAGACCAAGTCAGGTAGCAAACATTTGTTGGTCATTATGTGTGCGTCAGCAAGATTCCCAAAGGCAATTCCTTTGACGTATATAAAAAATAAAACAATAGTTAAAGCTTTGATCAAGTTTTATTTTTACTTAATTGGACCTTCCTAATTCTGTCCAATCTGATCAAGGGTCAAAATTTATGTCTGAAATTTTCCAGCTAATTATACTTGAATTTGGCATTCAGCAATTCAAGTCAAAAGTGAAATTATAGTTTCACAGAATTTTGATGGAGAGAACTTTCGATTCCTGTAAAAGAATTCTTTCTCTCTTGCTCATTCTTCAAAATTTTCTTCAAATTAGGTATTACTGCCCTTACAAAGTAAAGAAGACAATGGATGAGTTAAATTGTAATAATAGTACTCTGATCTAAATAAATTAAATGAGTACCAGTATATTGAGAGAGATAGCCAGGTAAATCATACAATTAATTTTGTTGTTCCTGTCCCACTCACTGAGGATTAAAGTGAAGGAATTCAATCGAACTGTGCTGATTATGGAGCTACAAACCTTCGGAATTCGGAAATCAAAAACATTCTGGACCTGAAACGTTCACATTTGCAACAACAAGAAAAGAAGGAAATTACACAGTTATTATTTGAATTTGAGCAATTGTTTCCAGATGTTCCTACTAGGACAAACAAAATTTTTCATGACGTTGAAATTGTATATTCAAACCCTGTTAAACAACACCGATACAGGATGAACCCTTTCAAACAGGAACACCTGAAAAAGGAAATTCAGTTTTTGCTGGAGAATGATTTCATAGAGCCCAGCAGAAGTGCTTGGAGTTCACCATGTATACTTCTTCCGAAACCAGATAAAACTTTCCGTATGTGCACTGATTATAGGAAGGTGAAAAGTGTGACAAAGACAGATTCATTTCCGTTAGCAAGAATCGATGACTGCATTGATAAAATTGGAAATCCCAAATATGTCACCAAATTTTATTTTCTAAAAAGATTTGGCAAATTCCACTAACGTAAAGGGCAAAGGAAATTTCGGCATTTGTTACCCCAGATTGACTATATTAATTCAAGTGATGCCGTTCGGGATGAAGGGTTCGCCAAGTGCCTTTCAACGTTTGATGAATATGATTACCTCTAGTCTAGATAATTGTGATGATTTCATTGATGATGTCATCATCTATAACGACACCTGTAAATAACATCTAGCCACAATTCGGAAATTCTATGACAGACTCACTGAAACATGTTTGACAATTAATTTATCTAAAAGTGAGTTCTGCTGTGCTTGTGTAACATTTCTAGGACATATTGTGGGACATGGACAAGTTAAACCTATAAATGCTAAGGTCAAGGCTATCTCAGAATTCCCTGTGCCTGTCAGTAAAAAGCAACTGATGCGATATTTGGGTATGGCTGGATGCTATAGGAAGTTTTGTTCGAAATGTTCAAGTATTGCTGAATGCCTGACAAATTTATAAAGCATGAAAAACACGTTTCTTTGGATTGAAAAATGTCAGGAGGCTTTTGACATGTTAAAGGCCATACTTGTAAGTGCACCAGTTCTTACAGCTCCAAATTTCAGTCAATCATTTAAACTATCTCTTGATGCATGAGATGTTGGGGTTGAAGAAGTATTGATTCAAGAACATAGCAATGGTGCTGATCATCCAGTGTGCTATTTGTTTCAGAAATTAAGTAAGCACAAAAAAGAATTACTCAACAATCGAGAAAGAATGTTTGGCCTTGATATTTGCATTAGAGCATTTTGAAGTTTACATTAGTTCAGTTCCTTCTACGGTTGTTGTGTTTAGTGATCACAACCCCACTACTTTCATCAACATGATAAAAAACAAGAATCAAAGAGCATTAAGGTGGAGTCCATTGTAACATGAATAAAATATTGAATTCAGGCACATTCAAGGAAAAGACAATTTAATAGCAGATGCACTTACCCGTGTACAGAAATATTATTTCATGTATAATTCATAAGAGTTCTTATTATGTATTTTTGTACCTCGTGTATCATTAACATATGGTAAAAAGAAAGCTTTATTATATAAATATATCTTTTTCTTTACTGGGATGAGTTACGCATATGTAATTTAATTATTTGTTTGTCAGCTTCAATTTTTTTTTTTATTTGTTTGCATTACATGTTACCGTAATGATAATTTTGTCTATAGGATTTGAATTTTTTTATAAATTCAGTTCAGTTCTGACTGATTTTCTTATTCTTAAAGTAAACAAGTTATGATTACAACATTGTATTTTTAGCTGACCTAGTTGCCGACCTTGATTCAGAACCTGTAAACAACTGTGCTAAGTTCTTTTATTAATTCACTCTCAGTGAAGAAATCATTGATTCCAGTAAAGGTCATATCTGACATACGTGATAATTGACATATAATGAAGGAAGTGATTACGTGACCCATCAAGAGCTGGTCTACGTGATACTAGACTTGTAGCTAAGCGATCACGTGACCCATCACTAGTGTCAAAACTGAGTATTAGTTGGGCTTATTAACACATGTTATCATAGATTTAATTCAGTCGTAGTTCACACCTTCAGAGCTCAAAGGTGTTTTTCTGTTGTTGCCAGTTTAAATTAAGATTTTATTTAAAATAATTTATTTTCCCTGGAGACTTTATCTAGTGCTCATTCGAATTCTTGGACAAAGACATTTATTGGAAATTATTCGAAATTCTAAAGCCGGATTATTATTCTTGCATTCAAAAAGGAACTGTTGACACGTCAACACAAACGAGGTTATAGAAGACGTCATCGCCTTCTATCTTGGAACTTCATTGGGATTTGAACTGTGATTCATTTGGAACTTTTTAGTGATAGGACTAATATTTTTAAATCCTAGGATTATTTTTTTGATTAGATTCACAAACCCCGAGTCGTTTGCAGATTTCTACGTTGTTTTCTAGGGAAATAAATTATTCTGTTAAATTTACAAAGCTTGTTGGCTTCACTCTTTTCTTTGCTAATTTTGTACTAGCCTAGTCATCTAACAATAATATATATGCTGTATATGTATACCTTATATATATCGCATATAACCTTGCCAACGCCGCCCGCCTTAACTCTTTATACTATATATATGCCTTAACCTTATACTTATATAACTATACTCGCACCTTATACACTTATACACACACCCAATTAATATTTCCTTAAAGATAGCACATAACTGGCTTGAGAAACTGTTACAAACGTGAGGTTTGGTCATATATGCAAGGTAATATGATGCGATTTTATTTTATATTTTGTATTTTACCATCGAAACCGACAAGACTTCTAATAAAACACATTATGTATAGAAGAGTAGTTCTAAATAAGTTCAGTCTAGAAATGGAAGGTATCCATTCCACACATGTGTTTTACTTTAAACATCCGCAGTCAAAGTTATAGGGCTTACTTTTATAAATCATAAGTTGCCAGAGAATATCATCCCTGCAATACAAATGCGGTCATGCTGACCAGTTAGGTCTAGCATATAAAGGAAGAGATGGCACACACACACACATACACACACACACACAAACACACGTATATGTATATGTATATGTATAGCCTATCGTGTGCTGAAAAATGGCGTTAAGCCCCACAACAACAACAACACACATACGTTTTTGGATGTCTATCGGTTTCTGATCCTCTGTAAAAATATTCAAGGTATAGGTTCTACGTCCACCGGTATTCACAGCTAATGTACACAGGCTTTGTATATCCTGCAGGTCCGTACATATAAATCTCCATCACTTGCCATAGATGGACTGAATATTTTGAAAGAGCGAATATGCTATAGATGCGTTAGATGGGTACTATATACCGTTAGATAAGTACTACATGCCGTGTTTAATGGATTGTCTAAGGTGCGTTTATCGTTAGTCTGTCGATATTCATTATTTAACATGAATAGTTGTCTTACGGGTTTTGCAAATTGGAGCTAAATAATGGATACCTTCATAGTATTGCTTTGCAATGCACAATGACAATAGTTGCTTGTGTATTCCAATTTAATTGGAATGATACAATTACTTTAAGGTACTAGTCACAATTTTATAACCATAACAAAGGCAATAATTCCTAGTGGAGATAAAATGAACAAGGGAATGTTCGCATAGTGAAGTTAAATATGTGTAACTTTATCTTAATGAGCTTGTTACACGAATTGTTAAGTAAGCAATTTATATATTAACGAAAACCTTAGACGTGAAGAATAACTTGATACATAGTTAATCACATAATTATTTGACAATTTTCACATTTAGACAAAGAAAGTTGAAGTCATTTCCCAATACACTGGTAGATATACTATTGCTACTACAACTTCTACTACAACCGCCACAACAATAAAAACAACTACTAATACTACTACCACTATTACTACTACTACTACTACTACTACTAGTAGTAGTACTACTAGTAGTAATGATAATAGTAATTCTATTAATGATAAGATGGGAACAATAACGATAATGATGAAAATGAAGAAGAATTATGTATTGATAAGTTATTCAGTACACGTTTCTCTCCGGTGAAATTGTGTTATATCTGCCAAAACCAGAACACGCGTTTCAATTTGTTATGGCGAGTTATATTCCTTTTAGAATTTTTTTTTATTATTAATTTATTCACAAAAATAGCAACCTGAAACACACAACAGAGTGATGACCTCGGCTATTAAATATATAATGAAGGCAAAAGAAAAAGGAGCAAAATAACTTTGACGAGAATCCATGATATACGTTATAATGTAAACTTGTCCAAAAGGATTAATTTATTAAACACACTCTGAAACTATTTACCCTAACATTCCTAACTCATTCTATCTATAGCACTCAAGGATGAACGACGCATAATGCTGACAAAGGAAAGACTTCATAAGAATGAAATCTGGCCGATGCATTTAAATCCATAAATTTCACGGGGTCGAATATACTATCCTCACAATGTGTAAAGTTTGTGTTCTGAAAATTTTCAATGCAGAAAAGAATCTGAAATATATCGTATGCAAATAGTGTTTTTGAAATACATTTAGCCTATGCATAAAAATTATATGAGAGAAAAGTACACAAAGTATGATAAAAAAATTAAATAAAAAAATTGGGAT
>JAECUM010028607.1:0-41735 GCA_016617855.1 Megalonaias nervosa | reverse complement strand
TGCGTAATTTTATCAAATAAATTTACCTCTTTTAAAAAATCACTTCTAACAGCGATCTCGTAAAATATGTTTGAAATGAGTCTGTTATGACAAATTCAATATCTCTAACACAAAGTGACATAATAAATGTCTCAAGTCAGCTACATTCCCTCACATTTTACCAGTGTTGTTGAGAGAGCGCGGTATATGTATCGTTGTAGTCGACTAGGTTCCGATGTCTTGAGAGAAAGGGGCGTATGTATAAGAGTGGTAGCCTGAAATGCTTAACAGTGCTTGTTAAGAATAATAGAATCTACGTTGGTTCTTGCACCGATACAAGAAAACCCCAGTCAAGGGGTTACTTGTTTGTCTCCACACGAGGAAGACAAATAATGCAACCCTGAGATTTCCTTGTCTTGGTGCAAGCACCAAGATAAATTATTTTGTCAAGCGAATATTGTTTCCAATTAAATCAAAGCCACCCTGATTTTTTTTTCAATAGAGCTAACAGATTCAAAACATTCAAAATTAGTCAGCTATTATTATTGCCTCGCACTTTATATACAGGAGTAGTTATAGGGGGCACTTGGGGGACAATGGGAATTCCATGTTAACAAGTGAGGATGTACTTGAGGGACAATGGGACTTTAACATGGAATATTGGGCCTGTATAGGGACAAACAAGGAAACTGACGTTACGGTACTTGACACTGGCAACAATGTTGCAAGTGGCTGACTTCAATCGGGAGGAACAATATGGCAAGCGGCCGACATGGATACGCGCTACTTTAGGGACAAATAGAGACATAGACATAGAAAGATGTACAAAGACATAGACATTGACAAACAAACAAATACACAAATATGGCAAGAGAGAATAGATATCTTTTCGAGGGAATGGAGTGGCCCTGAAAAGGGTCTTTGTTTTCTTTTGTTGTTAACACCATTCAGTTAACATAGAGGGCATCACACGGATCTTCTCTTCCTCAAACTTCATCTGACTTGTGGACCGTAGATTACGACTCCCTTCAGACAGCCTTGCCTCTCCACATAGATTTTTCGTTTCCAAAGGACTGTCTCTGTCATCTGGGTGATAACCCATGATGATTTGACATACATGGGATAGTCCGGGTTGAACAGCATCGACGATAGGAGGGTAGACTATTCTACGGTAGTCCACATCTTGTGACGAGAACAGGTGAAGGGAATGAAGTGAACCTCGGTTATTTATAGTGGAAGAGCGGATAGAAACGGATTGAGTTCTTTGACCAAACCTAACACGCGTTACAAAATTCAGTCACATTGTGGAGTCTGTCTTCCAATCCGAAGAGAGCTGCATGTGACGTCATATTCCCTATATAGGTGCGCTAGCGTCTGTGCGCAGTGAATCAATGCGACAGAGTTAGAAGATGACGGAAACTACGAAGACCATGAATTGTGGTGTATCGGCCGTGGCGACAAGAAGTGATGGCATAGCAGTGGCTATCAAGGCAAACACAGTCCTACTTTCAGAAGAGAACGATTTTATTTGGGATTTAGTGGATTTCCTCTCTTCTTCACAAGAATTTGTTCCGGTACCAGCATCATCTCCGCCTTCTCCTTCCTTACCGTACGTCGAGGATATTAAATAGAGACAGAAAGAAGAATTGGAGAAGTTTTTACAACAGCAGAAAGAAGCAGAACAAGCTTGTCTCATTCAACAGCAACAGCGAGAAGAAGAGGCAAGAAGAAAACGACAGGAAGACGTAGCAGAGAAGAAACAAGGTCTAGGAGAGAAGTAGGACGTGAAAGTCAAATGGTGACGGTACTCTTAGACATTTTGGCAGAATTAAGGAGTCTGAAACAAATATATCAGACTTCTTTAATGCCAACCAAGAGAAAAAGACCTTCCCGAGCTAAACAGTCCAACCCCGTCCACACACCTATTACGCCTGAGATACCAACTCTAGTGGTCTCTACCAAATCATCGACAGTAGCAGGTCCAGAAGTAGGCCTTGGCCGTGGCAAAGGGATAAGGCAGTTAAAGCTCATTGCTTCCCGTTCCTGAGTTGTTTTTTTTTTAATATAAAAAAATAAACACACACAACGGTTCTTTTTAGGGCCACTCACCTCTCTCGAAAAGAGATAGTATTCATTGCCAGAATCAATTAAAATTCACAATCCATATGATGGACGTGTGTGAGTGCGTGGGTGTAGGTCCTTATTCTAAAAATCAAAGCCAAGAGACACTTACGTTTTCTTTCTGGTATATTCTCTGGTACAAATGTACAATCCAATTCAGAACACATACTTTAAAAGGTTCATAGACTACTTCTATGTCTTTTCACTCTCTCCTTTTCTTGAATTTCTTCACTGTCACAGGTTTTTCCTGTTCTTCCTCACTGTCTTCTCCTCTTCTTTTCTTCTCTTTCTGGACGTGTCTGGGTTCTTCCTTTTTTTGGGGGGGGGGTACCTCTTCTACCTGTTCGGAACCCCTCTCGGTCTTCTGCTCCTGTTGTTTCTTAGGGCAGTCTGAAGACCAATGTTCTTTCTCTTTACAATGATAACAGGTAGCTTGACTTTTGTTCCTTTTCGCGTTTGTCTTGCCTTTTTGACGTTGTGGACATTCAGAAGACCAATGCCATTTCTTCTGACAGATATATCAAGTATCTTGACTTTTATCTCGAAAGGAGTGGGAGTAGTCCGTCGGCTTCTCTGAAGAAAACCTTCCTGTGACACCTCGCAAAGCTCTGAAGTTCGATCTGTGTTTTCTCTTCCATTTTTCTGGTCGGATTGAGAGTGAAAAGAATACTTTGAGGGAAGACACTGACCCTTTATATAGGGAAGACACTGACCTTACACTGATATAAAGGGGACAATGGCGTTAAAAATGTAGTCATTTGATTTTTTGCACTTTAGATGAAACGATCGCATCATTTCATGGAGAAAGGAGAAGAAAGTAAGAGGCAGAAACATGACCTATCGCCTCGCACAGTACTGAAGTATTGGCTCAAATCCATGTCAACTATTTCGAAGATGACATGAGTGAGCCAGAATCCAAACCGAGAGAGTCTTCGTCAAACCAATATCCACTACCAGTAACCCCTCAAAAGTTCTACCATATTTGAGAGACGGATAAACGCTCCTCCAGAAAATTTAGAACCACGGCCTATACGTACACAATGAAATTTAAAGATTAAGTCCAACGTACCTCTGGAGAAAGCGGAAGAGTTCATCACCGATGTGTGGGATTCTTTGTTAACCACACTGGAACAGCAATGTCGAGCCAAACAAGACGATCGCTTGACAGTTTCCATTTATCACGACAGCCTGAATCGAGTTAGCAAACCATCAGAACTGACACCTTCTAAAGTCATCGACAAGATTCAATGCGTGCAGCAATCTAACAAGTTTCACATCACTGATGGAAAAGCGACACTGTGTATGGCTCACATTTCTCTTCCCAAAGGGACCGGACGCAAAAAGCATCAAGCGCAGCCTCGTCTTAATTAATTACTCTCAGGACCAGATGTGTTTAGCCCGTGCTATCGTGGTGGGACGAACGTATGCTGACAAGAACGACACTACGGAACGGAAAAGAGCCTGGCAAACTAATTGAAAATCGAACTGAGCCAAACGACAAAGAGAAGCAGAATTCCTGTTACGGCAAGCGGGGCTATCTAAAGACAACAACGAATGCATTGCCCGACTTGTCAGCGCACTTTTGTCAGTCCAGCCTGTTACCAACAACATCTAAAAATGCAAGGTTCACATCAGAAAAGTGCTTGCCAACTCCAGAGATTGTGCCCTACTTGTGGACAATCTATACGTAGCAATAATGCCAAGGCACATCTATATCCAGAAAATAAACGATGTCACATTAGTCACCAAATCGTTGACGTGCAATAACACAAACGTTGTGGATCAAAATGTTCGGGATGTTTGGCCTCTAAACCCTGTCTTGACGAAGGACAACAACGAGTGAGTGCATTGCTCTGCTTGTCAGAGCACATTTGTTAGCCCAGCCTGTTACCAACAGCATCTGAAGACACAAGGTTTACAGCAGAAAAGTGCTTGTCAACCCCTTAAATGTTGTTCTGCTTGTGGACAGGTCGTACGTACCAGTAGTGCCAAGGCACTCGTATGTCGAGGAAAGAAACGATGTCACATTTGTCACCAAAACTGTGGACTTGGAACACGAATGATACATTCAAAAATACCATTCCAAACATGCAAGAGACCGGCATTCACATTCCTAATTTCTGCGTGGCTCACCGAGAACGCGAGAAGTGCATCCAAGAACCTATCTTTAGTCATTGCCCCCACTGTAGCAAGATTCCTGGAGGACCTGAAAAAATCTTTCAAGGACCTAACACGCTGACCGATTTGCCCAATGGATCTTAGACCCCATGGACGAGACGTGGAGCCAAGAGGAAATCGAACGTTACGGATACGTTCTCGGGATCCGATATACAATATCTTCTGAAATACTATACGGAACAAAGCACCGAACGTCCTAAAGTCACCTTGAACGGAGCCAAAATCATTTCCATGCAAGTGGGACAAGTGCAGTTTAAAGATTCGATGAGTTACTTGGCCATGCCCTTGAGCCGAATGCCTAAAACGTTTGGAATGACAGAAATGGCCAAAGGTTATTTCCCGCACTTTTTCAATACCGAAGCCAATCAACACGCCGTTCTACCCCATTTGCCTGATGCTCACTATTACGACCCGACAACATTCGCACTAATACTCCATTCCAGCTTTCGTAGTCATGACCCACTCGGGCGTTAAAATCGCCAAGTACGACGAGTTTGTCGCAAGCTGGGTTAGCTTTTACGAGGGCATCGAGACTCTCGTAGAAGACCTCCTTGTCTTCTTCGCTTCTGGTCAACGCGGGGGCATACGAACTGATGATGGTGATATACAGTGATTTAGAGAGGGGGACACAGAGTTGCATCAAGCGTTCGTTCACATGCGTAGGAACCGCTGCGAATTGACGCAAAAATGCAGTACAAATGGCAAAACCGACTCCGTGGATTCTGTGTTCATCTTCTGTTTTCCCCTTCCAGAAGAAGGTGTAGCCATCCTCGGGTTCGCAGACAGATCCTACATCGGCTAGACGTGTCTCGCTAAGGGCGGCATGTCAATCTTGTATCGGCCTAGTTCTTTGGCTATGAGGACTGTTCTTCTCTGAGGCCTTGGTGTATCTTCTCTGTCCATGACTGTGCGTACGCTCCATGTACCGATAATAAGTTTGATTTGTTTATGCTTGTGATGTCGACCGCATTAAGGGTTAACTGCCAACCGCGGCTAGCCGGCCAGTTAGTTTATAGGAGACGCAATTTGTAAAACACCTTTTGTAGTCCCTTCCCTTACTAGAGTGAGTGTTGCTGACCTAAACAGGGCTGCTCAGTCGCCTAGGATGCTGCCGGACTTCTTTGCTCTCCTGGTTCAGCGAAAAACGACCACTTGTCCATAGACCGCTTTCGTATAGGTTTGGAACTACGACTGCCAGTAGTAACCTCACCTGTTGTTTCGTCCCTCCCCCAATGCCGTTGGACTTGAAAGTTCCGTAGAGTAGAAAGAAAGAAAGGGGACGCAGGGGTTTGAGTGAACACGTTGCACAAGAAAAACCTATGCGTGAAGGAGATTATGGTAAAAAAGCTGTTGCACTGAAGCAACCTCACCCTCTCGGCCGCAGAGGTCATAGTCCAGTGGCACGCTAACTCGTTACGGCTGGCAGCTTCTTTGGCTGTAGTGGATGGCCAGGTCTTCTTTTGTGCTCCGACGTTTCCTCTACACTCCACAGTGCATTGCTGAACCGCTATCCTGACCGTTGGATCTTCTGATTGATCTCATTCGGCCAGTCCGCCGAAGCTGTCTTCTTATGCTGGGTTGAGCAAGTCCCTAAAATCACCCGAAGGCTCGCGACCAACCGGCTACCCTTACCTGGTTTAGCCCGCCAGTCGAAACGGTTTCCCGCGGTGTGGCCGCTGTCGCATGCAAACAGCTACTAGGATCCACAGGTTAGAGTTGGGAATCAGAGGAGGACCAATGTAGATGAACTACCCTTGGGAGGGCACGTCATGTTCCAACCATCAGAGGTACTACCTCTCCCTGAGACCTCAAACACTCCCTGAGACTCCAACACGTATTCAATATTTGCCTTAGATACAAAACACAAAGGGAGAAACTAGTTAGTATCCTCAAGAACATTGGTTCTCCCTATTCTTATCCTGAATCACTATATCAGAACAACCCGAATCCAAATCTAACTAATAAATCTATCCTAATATTCCTCAAAGAGATAGATAAAGCTGGAAAAATTTAGTATTATCCCAATATAGCATTTATAATCGACCTTTTGCAGGTTTTGACAAAACGAGGCGTTCGCGACACCAAACGGGGATGGATTGCATACTCGGCTCCCGGGGCCATAGCAGCAAGATAAGATCCGTGCGCTGCTAGCCAAATGGCAAGCCCATGGGGGCTAGGGTGGTCATACACCTCTGTCAAAAACACCCGTTTATGACATAAATACCCTAAATACCAAAACAACAAACCCCTTTTTATTTCAGGGGAAAAGCTAATCAGTTCTCTTAAAAACATTGGCTCTCCCTACACCTATCCTGAATTACCATACCAGAGCAACCCAAACCCAAAACTAACTAAGGTACCCATACTAATTTTCCTCAAAGAGATAGATAAAGTAGGAAAAATCTAATACTATCTCAATAAGCAATGCAATAAAACAACTCAATAGGCAATGCAATAAGTAAATAAGTAATGCAATATAACTATTGATCCAGTTCTTATACATTTATTTTATAAATTATACAACTCATTCACCCGTATCAACCTCAACACCAACCTGTTCGTTTCAATAATAACTCTAAATTGAAACAAAAATCCCACCCTAAACGAATCATATAATTGATGCCTCTTCCATACAGGCGGCTATGAATGTACTAGACGCCTTTATAAATTTTTGCCGGGGTGGGGAGGTGGGTGCGGAAGTGGCATACGGTATATCACCCAAGTAGGGGTGGTCCAGCCTGTGCGCTGGCCGATGCTACACTTTCATCCATTACCTACTACGACACTACAAGCGGCGTTAAAAGTATGATTCGTTAAGCAATGCAATACGACTGCAGGTATCCAAAAGTGGTCGGCAGCCAATCCATCCCAATTTCTCCCAAACATAACAACTAACAATTTCTCCCTACTTTCTTCTACATCTCGTGATATAGTGGATCATTAAAACATAAGCAATAAAAACTGGCTCATTAAACTTAGTCATTATAAGGTGGCTTAAACCCCAGTCATCAGGACCAGCCGCACAATGCGGCAATGATTTGACTAACTAATTTACTAAGTATAGCGTAAGACCCCAAAATAGCTTTATAAGGTAGCTAAAAACTAAAAGCCATCAAGCCCAGTTGCACAAAGTGGCAACTAAACTAGTTGATTAAGGGTATAGGACCCAAAAATTAGATTTATCAGGTGGCTAAACGCAGCCATCCGGTCCCCTGCTCAATGAGGAAAACGTTAAATTTTAAATAAGTCTCCATAATTATTAACTTATCAAATAAAAATTCCCAATAAAATATCTTAGGTAGATCCACTATGCCATCTCTTCCACTACAAACAGCACAAATAATATCTTTCTAAGTTATAAATAAGGCAAGACGACACCTATTATCATCCGGAAAAATGGGACCTAAAAAGAAACGATCCCGGATATATGGCGCCTTCCTCCTATACAGTCCAACCCTCCTTTTCCTCCGCCGGACATCTCGTACCCAACTGAGTGCGTGTGGGTCTATACCCACTCACCACACGTCCCGTGGGACAACATTGTCTCGAAAACGGACAAATCAATTAGCACACGGTATGAGCATTAAAACGTTGGGGGACGTGGCACTATTCCGTCCCTCACGAAAAAAATCTGTCAGCCTCCTGTGGGGGCATTATCCGATCGCGCATGCTCTAGTGGGCGAATGCGACCTTAATCCAACTAACGTAAAGTAACGTCTGACCATCTAAAGCTGATCGAAGCTCACGTGAATATACATCGTGTCAGGTAAAACCTGATACCGAAGCCTGATGAGATTGAAAATGTCAGGATGTTAAAAGTTGCCCATGACCTGATAGAAGAGGTCTTTAAAGACGAAATCAAGAAGGAGCAAGAAGAATGGACCGAGAAGTACAGACTTCAGAAACAACAGAGAAAACAGCAAAAGCAGCAACAACATCAGAAGCCAGACAGAGGTTTTGTAGACTGCCGTGTGGACACTAAAGAGTTCTCCTTTTCCTTCCGAAGAAGCAGAGCTTATCCTGTCGGAATGCTTGCAGCCAGACGGGACGCAATCTTAGACGATAAGAGATTGCCATAACTCACAGGGCTACCCCCAACAATCTACAAAAGAGATACTAGTCAAATTGCCAAACTATTTGTCTGTCTTTGTGTATTGGTAGGTTAAAAAATAGAAGTGTGCCTATAAACACTTCGTTTCCCTGACTTGTAAGATAGTCTCTGTGTGTTTTATACGTAGGAGTGGTAATAAAGTGTGCATGTAGGTGAAAACAGTTAACTTCAGTGTTTCTTTTAGGTCCGCGCGTTCCATGTTATGGGTGATGGAGTGGGTATTGTGTAAGGGGATGTTTTCCTTCACGTCCGTGCTTCAGACACTTAAAACGATGAGTTCGTCAGTCTGGCTACCCATCGTCAACGAGACCACTTCAAAGATAATGAGCAGAATAAGCAAACTTCTTGAACTCCAAATGCACCTGGAGTATGCCAGACGCATCCTAGGCGAGCATGCTCATGGAGGCTATAGTAGAAGCAGCTAGGGTTGTAGAAGAAGAGGAGGATAAAAAGAAAGAAGAGGAGAAGGAAAAGAAGAGAGAGATCCTGCCTCATCTCATACTTAGGCCTCTGTGTGAGATGAAGCCTGAGGTGAGGACGCCAACGCCACCACGTCAGCCACAGCCACAGCCACAAGCACTACCACCAGTACCAAGAGCCGCTGTCCCCCAGATGGAAAACTGGGAGGAGGAGATGGGGAGACATCGGAAAGAATGGGAGCCGCAGAGTCGGCAGGAGTAAGGAGACCTCATCATCCCACGGTGCACAATAGAAGACAGAGGGAAGTCTTCACTATACCTCAGAGTGAAAACTGGGATGATGAGGCCACTCACCCCCCCCCCCCCTGCGCTCCCAACCAGACGTATCAATTGGGAGCAGGATTGGAGCCGACGTTGCGTGTGTGGTACCCGGCCTGGAAGGTGCAGCCATTAACGAGGTGTATTTGGAGTTATAAAAAACAGCCCTTCTCAGGGCTAACCAGATCTCCAGAAAAGAGAGACTTATCAAGTTGCCAAAATTTGTCTGTTTTGTGTGTTGGTCTGTAGGTAAAATAGAAGTGTGCCTACAAAACATTTCGTTTCCCTGGCTTGTAAAAAAGTGTGTGCATGTGTGTGTGTGTGTGTGTGTGTGTGTGTGTGTGTGTGTGTGTGTGTGTGTGTGTCTTTCCCTTAATAAACCCCTTGTCCCTACACTTATGAATGTTTGTTTTATGTGAATGTGGAGTAGCGTGACTCTAAAGACTAACTCCTTTGCTGATGTGATTGTAGTTAAAGGTGTAATTTGTAGATAAAAACTTTCCTTCCCCACCATGTAATGATAGAAAAGATAGTGGTTTTGTCATTATTAGTGTGTTAGTTTGTATAAAAATTTATTTTAGGTTAGCACTCTCATCATTGTGGATTGTTTGGTAGGTGATATGGGTAGCTGGTAAGAGGGGATGTTTTCCTTCACGTCCGTGCTTGAGACATATAAAGTATAGTGTTCGTCATTCGCGCGATTCAACATTGAATAATCAAAGAAAATGGCAATCAAACATTTGGATAAAACGAACAAGCTGCAGGACGTGGTGGATGATATTGGGACGGTGGAGGAAATGCTGATGAGATTGGAGGATGGTTGTTATAGTCCCCACTGTCTCAAAATGGAGATCAATAATTTAAGGAAGGCGAGGGACAGGCTAAGAGAGTTGATAAAATAGGAAAAGGAGGAGAAGGAGGATGAAGAGGATAAAGAAAAAATGAAAAGATTGAATGAAAAAATTGGAAAAGAAGAGGAGATTGAGAAGAGGAAGTTGGAGGAAAAGGAGAAACAGGAGGATGAAAAGGATGAGAAGAAAAAGAAGAACAAAAATGTAATGGAGAAAATAAGATGGTGGTGGAGGAGAAGGCGAGAAGACAGAAATTAGAGGACAAAGAAGGAGTTACCCAAAGGCCCTTTTCAGGGCCACTCCATTGTCTCGAAAAGATATCTATTCTCTCTTTCTATATATGTGTATTTGTTTGTTTATGTCTATATTTCTATACATGTTTCTACATATATGTCTCTATTTGTCCCTGAAGTAGCGCGTATTCAAGTCAGCCTCTTGCCACACTGTTCCGCCCGATGGAGGTCAGCCACTTGCAACATTGTTGACAGTGTTCCGCCTGACTGAGGTCAGCCACTTGCAATATTGTTGCCATTGTCCAGTACCATGACGTCAATTCCCTTGTTTGTCCCTATGCAGGTCAATTATTCCATGTTAAAGTCCCATTGTCCCCCAAGTACATCCTCACGTTTTAAAATGAAAGACCCATTGTCCCCCAAGTGCCCCATATAACTACTTACATGTCATCGGGTCTAGTACTCTTTTATCAACTCGGAATAATTATCTAAATAGAATCTAACTATGTATGCCACTGTTAGAAAAGGAAATGAACAACAGGATAAAAGTTATAATTGTTATCTGTTGGAAGTATTGCACAATGAGCGACTAGAGCCAGGTGATAATCAAAATTTTCTTGTGAAATGGTGTGTAAACTGATGAATGAAAAAATCTGATTGGTAAGTGTAGGAGTTTTCATTTGCAATCGCATAAGTTTGATTCAGCTTGGCAGGAGGTCGGGGTTGTTTGACAAAGTTTGGAGAAACCAACTATTTTGACAGAACACATTTGTCCGGTTTTTCCGTCTTTGCATTAGCTGTGGTGAGAGATTTGGGTTTTTTGGTAAACTAGCGGTGGAAGCTGGCAATTAATGGCCGATAATTATAGTATGGAGTCAATTTATTATACCCGAAGAGGATACTGGAGGGGTAGAGCAGCGATTAGTATACTCACTGATGCGGTAGGTGTCACACGTGCTGCTGCCGCTGATTGGTTGGCCCGACCGGTATAATGGCCAATTTTTCTGCCGCCGCCTAAAACGATTCAGTACGGACGGTTTGATGTCAGCGTGCCCAATGAAGTTCACCAGGCAGATATTTTGTTATTGCCTCATGATACTATTATAACTGGTAGACGTCGTTCACTCACATACAAATACGCGATGACGGTCGCCGACGTTGCAAGCAGATAAAATGAAGCAGAGCCTCTATCGACTAAAACAGCAACTGAAGTTGCAGCTGCGTTTGAACGAATTTATCAACGTGGATCAGGGCCGCATGGTGGCCTGCGATGGCCACAGTTGCTACAGGTTGATCCTGGCAAAGAATTTCTTGGTGCAGTAACATCGCTGATGAAACAACATAATGTGAAAATCAAACGAGGACACAACGCGTGACATCGTATTCAGGCAATCGTTAAACGCTTTAATCGAACACTTGCTGAGCGACTGTTTGGATATCAGTATGCTCAGGAAATGTACACGGACACGAGATCTCGTGAATGGGTTGCAAGACTACCTCACGTGAGAGCCGCTCTTAACAACGAAGTTACTCGTGGAATTTCTACGAAACCCATCAATGCAATATCGAAGATACACATACCAGTGAGCGTGCGCGCACGCCAGCGACATGGCTCTTCCTAACCGGTACTCGGTGACGTGACGATCTGGTATCTATATGAACCTGGTGAGTTTGAAGGCGGTAAAAAAGAGCAACTGATTCTATTTGGAGTGTAAACACACATAAAATGTCTAGTGTGGTAATATTTATTTGCAGGCCTGCAATCTACAAACTAAATTCAACGGTCCCCAGCTTGGATTTGTCCGTGAACAATTACAAGTAATTCCTGAGGATACACAATTACCACCAACATGGATTCGCTAGCAAATCAAACCACCAGCTTCCGGAGTTAACTCCAAAAAGCTTGCACCCCGACGTCAGTTACATTCAAGAGAGGTCAGCATCACATTCACACGCGTGGGGCCGAGACTACTATCGATTCTGTCCACGGTAAATTGTTGTGAGTCATTAGACGAATACTGCCACAACATTACTGTGTTACAGCACGCACAGTGATTGATTTGTCGGTATTTCAACTCCATGATGAACTCAACATCAAGATCAAAGCCGCGTTTATGCTTTTTGTCATTTCGCTGATAACCAGCTATTTTTTTCTCACAGTGTAAAACCCAGCATCGCTGGCATTCTGAACTTGATTATCTTCGTCAGCCATCTTGCTGTTATCTATGATTACCCTCCGTAGCTGAGACATTTTTGTAACCCTCGATAATGTTAAGTATACTTAATTTAACCATTTGATGCAATCATCGACTATCCAAATATTGGTATATGAGATTGTTAGTTCCTATGACGAATAGATGGTTATAGCATATCCCAGAGTCCAATCACTCGATGGCTCCGTTACCTCCTTCTCAACAACATCCAGAGGGAAAACAACGATATCATTAAGAACGAGCTTTTGTTCATCGGCGATCCATCGCTTGCTAGCAAGCCAGGAATTTCGACGTCAATATTCTGTCGACGGGTATCTGCTGGACGATAACACAACGGCAGACGTAGATCTGGAAATCTTTCTCTGTGAAGTGAGAATAATTTACGTTGAAGTGAATCACGAACTATTTTCCTAGATGCGACTATAAGATCGCTAGGCCGCCATAAGTTCCAGAAATTATCAATCGTATTCTCTGGAATTACAGCGCGCATTATCTAGCATTGAATCTTATCAGGATGTAGTCGTATTAGCAATTTTAGCTCTCTCAGCGATTAATCGGTGGCCCTGTGGTCGTATAACATTTCCTCATAATAATCTACGGATTATTTTAACCAACTATGTGGTGATTCTCCGACAAAGGGTGGAGGTTGGCCATGATCACCGCACATGAGAATCGCCGTGGTTGATCCGTGAAGGGATAGCGTCGATAACCAATCAAGAAACATTTTTAAGGTGTTATTGGGTACTGTGCAATATCTCATCCCAGATGATGATTCTAGGAATATATTTCTCACCCATGCGCTCGGGTGTCCACGCATCACCGCACCATCGAAAGAAACTGTGATAAATATGAGACTTAACAAGTCGCTGCTTCTTCTCCCTGACAAGTGGATGAGTTGGGGTTTGTACTATCATATCTAAATCCCTAAACAATTTTAACGCGCGTGTAGTTTTTCCAGAACCACCAGGGCCATAAAGATAAATCATTTTATGACGTGATACAGGATCATACACCAATGGTGCCTCCGAAGGCTTCGACAAATGGGAGTTTTTGTAATACCAGGGAACAGATTTATAATCTGCACACTCAAAATAATCAAGTATCATCTTGTTCTTTATTCGCCGGTGCCCCAGGGCACTAGCGCCCCGGGAGCATAGCCCTCTTGAAGTTTAGCGTTATCTTTGGATCGCTAGCGATCGATTTGCTGTTATAAAATGAGTCCGTAGCAACTCTGACAGCCTCCTTTGGAAATCGGTTATCATCGATAAAATGATTATCGAAACATAAGCGAGCATCGAAGGCCTTAAATGAGTAAACTGCGGCGACTCACCATCATAGTAGCTGACGATAGTACCCAGCGACATTTCATCTTGTAGATTTACGAGTTTTCTATCCATGATACCTTTCTTTGTTGTATCGGCAGTTATAAAATCGAGTTCTGCGTCGTCGATGATTAATCACAAACAATGTCGTTTATTACCCGATGAGGCTCCATGAGTAAATTTACCAATGATTTTTCGACCGATATCCTTCGCAGATGATATATCCTTGCTGTCATTGCTTTCTGGTTCTAGCATGCAAACCTCGGTCTGACGTCTATATGAAATTATTGCTTCACCGACTGTCAGCGATAACAATATCTTGGCATCAAGCATATATCTCAATAGTACTATTGGAGCCCAACCATGATTATTCTTGGCACAGCAGTCCATGGGATTTATCTCTTTATTTGGTTTGTTAAAATGACGACTAAACCAAACAACAATGACCGGATGAATATTATCAGCAAATTCGAATGATTGGATCTCGGCAGATCCAGTCAAATCAAAATTCACTGGCAGCTAGCGGTTTATCCCAACTCGAGTCATCGAGTGTGTTGAATGCCCAAATCTATCAAAATACCTCCTTCATTCACCCATTCCAAGAAAGCTTCCGGGATACGACGCAACCATATCAACTGAAATGACGTCGCGGTAATCATATTTAGTATTCCAGAGACCGCCGTGTCCATACCCAACACACGAACGTTGATTATCCTCAAGAAATTCTCCAGGTGTTGGTTGCCATGAATTTTTCTGTCGGCAAAAGTGAGCAAAGACAGATGAGATAGTAAAACATTTATTCAGGAATTGTTTGACTAGATCTGTGTCGGCTGTGTATTTTGGTGTTACCTTGCTCATTTGAAACGATTCAGTACGATAGAGTTCACCAGACGGTAGCACGAATTGATCAAATCCATGATTGTTGCTGGATTGCATGCAACTAGACTGCACTCTCAGACAACCACACCGACACAGGATCGTGCTTACTGATATTTTATATGCACTCAAGAATATCATCGCAGTAATATCTAACCCGCTTTTCTTGTGGAAATATTGTTATACTCGGTGATCATGCGTGAGCGTTGTGATCAACCATTGCAATCGGAGAACCAGTCGATTGATACCTCGCTGTGTGCAAGATCTCGTTGGTCATTGTTGTTACCGTTATTGGGAATTGTAATTTCTTTTCCAGCTCAGCGCTGAAACGGCATTATGAAAAACTGATCTCACGGCTACTAGTGGTCAGATCGCTGGCGACAGCCAAAATTGTAAGAAAGGTGAAGCAGGTGGAGGGGGAATCCACGGCCAGTTAGATCTGTAAATCCACAGATAGGTGAAGATCGAGTATTTCAATCAATAAATGCAGCTTGAAGATATTTTGGTATTTGCGGAGCTTCAGTAAGACGTGTTGCGGAGGGCATAATTGCGTCGTCACGATCGAGAAATTATCAGCAAATAAGATTTCAATATCTGAGACATTAATGTCTTGATCCTAGGATCTCACCGCCACAGAGGGACTCGAGCAGTGTTATTCAAGCGCGCGATCATTGCTGTATCATATTTTTGTGTATTCGAGCAATTCTGTGTACAGAATATTAATTACAAACCTCACAGACAGGCAGAATTTTCATCAAGCTAAAACGTTATAAAGACACGATTTACCAAAGGCAGTAAAAATCGTGCATCTGATTGTAAGAGAGAGAACTCCGCTAGGACTAAAGCCCCCAACTAAACAGCACCGTTGAATTGTCTCTAACCCACGCCTCCGATTCCAGGAAATCGATGAGAAAGAAGTCAGGATTACTTGCGATCCAACGTGTGCTGATTTTTGTCTCTTTGTGTTACACCGTTATACAAAATTCCTTCATGGCTTGTGCTTGCACATCCTATTTGTAACGCCTGATTATGTTGCCCAATTCCTGGGAAGAACCTGGTGTTTGGCTATGAAGTAATTTCAACTTTTTTCTCATCAGTATAGCTATCGGGCTATTTCACGTCAACGCTGTAGAACATGGATCATAGACCGTCCAACGGTCCATTGCTAGCGATTTACGATTCGACGTTTCGTAACAAATTATTAACTACTAAAAACAGTCTGCGATTGATTTTATTATAGTAATACGTCACGATCTAGACATGAAATAAGCCCGGGTTTTGGTATGAAAAGCGGCCGCCATTGTTATTGATTCTGCGAAACCGCTGAGTAATAACAATGGCGGCCGCTTTTCATACCTATATAAGGGGGGTGGGGGTGGAGGATTGCGTCATTTTTTCTCCATCTGTGTAATAATACAGATAACGAAAGTAGGAACGTGGTACAATGGTAGAGTGTCTAACTGCCAATCACAATAGCGGTTAAATCAGTACACGTTCGAATCACAACAACTACGAATGTTTTTTCTCTGTATAACTGAGGAGAAGACTGTGCTTAGATGAGATGTTGCGAATATTATTTGAAATCCAACTTGGTGAAAAATGCTGATTGGTGCTAATTGCTTGACTGGGCAATACATAATTCCCGGGGGAAGTCATGTCGCTTAGATCGCCCCCTAAACCTGCTAGAATGTCGTTTGAAAATCTAGGGGTTCACAAGGGGGTAGTGTCTACGCATAAATTAATGCTGATCAATATTGAAGCCTGTTGGACAATAATAAATATACGAGCAACATCAGCTTACGGCAAGCAGTATGCCCAACCCCCGGGAAATACTTGCCAGTGGGCATCACTCGAGCCAGGTCATCTCCTTTTGTGCTAACACATTATAACGTTTTACGTTCCATCATTTATATGAAAGTAATAATTTTCGTATAATGAATTACGACAATATTAATGCGATCATATCGGCGATTGAAAAATTACAACGAACAGGTATACAACTTACTGTCCAACTTAATGCTGGAAAATTTATGGTCTACGGTCGGATTATACTATTGAATGTGAGTCTCCATTAGTTCCATTGTGACATGGAAAGCTCTGACTTCTGAGAGTAAAAAAATAAAATAGTTGACAGCCACAAAAACATTGTTTTTAACTGGTGGATCCGGGCGCAAGGCGGCCTGGGTCGGTCTAGACACTAATAAAGTATCTTTGTTTTTACTTTGTGAAACACTGTATGGTGGACCGTTGGGACCGTTTACGGTCTACGGTCTGTTTCGTACGTGCAAAACTTATCATTAATTATTCATCGCGTGTGTCAAGTAAATGCCCACTTTGATTTGTCAGTCTGAAATGTGTCCGTGACAACAGCGGATTATGACATCGTAAATAAATAGGATTAACAGACACTGATACAATCAAATGACCGGGGGGGGGGACTCGGGGGGAGCTCAGCGGTAAGCGAGTAAAGAATCTATCTGGATTTGATTTTCCAAGATCTGCGTCATAACTGCCATCAACGGCATCACAAACGAGGTTCACTGATACCGACGATGTAATCTTGACGATGCCCGGTGATATCTGTTGTCCTGAATCATCAACGACGTTGTTTGAGTATAATCAGCGGAGATGGGATTTTCTCCATGTGTTGATGATCGCTGAAGGATACTCTTCGATGATGTCGATGACAGTTTTTCTCGCAGTCTCGGTGTCAAACCCTGTAACTTAAATGTGGGTGTTAATTCAAGGCTCCTGACTTTATAGTGATTGAGAAACGACCCTGCGTACGATAATGAGTCTCCTCGTTGAATCAGACGAATAACCGATTCTACAATAATTTCACTATAACGATCAGCGTGAGCCTGCGCTTATTTAGATGTGCTTGCGTTGCATTGATTTGTTGTCGTAGATAATTGCTTGGGTATTCATTTACATAGCGGTAAAATAGTTGCCGTAAGTCGCCGACGACACGCACATGTTCATCATAAATACTACTAAGAATTCCTTAGACGTGTTTACCATCGTAAACTCCCTGGGGCCGCCTACTTGTGGATGAATTCTGACTATCGTATCATTTTCAAACAAACCCCTAAGTCTGAAAGACCTCTGTATTCGTGTTCTTTTATGTATGCGCGCGCGTCCTTGGTGAAATCAGACTACCGCTGCTGTGGTGTTCCTGGTGGTTGCGGTGGTTTTATCTCTGGCCATCCGAGCATGGCTCAAACCGATAATTTATATATATCTACGGTGTAATCTGGCGTTGAAATATCTATGGCGGCAGATAGCGTTGGCTCGTGTACCGTTATTGCGATTTTTGATTCTCGGCCTGTGATAGATTTAATTCTGAGTTGAAATTCATCGGGTTTATTCTTGCACACAAATACCGGTGAGTCGTTGAAAGACAAGCCCCCAAATGACTTCGATCTAATATTTGGCCAGCTGTTATAGACTCGCAGTTGTGCAAGCACGATTTCAAGAGGCCGCTGAGATTTATTGAATCCTATTTGTGCCCTTAACACAACAATATCAAATTCTGGTTCCGTTGACGTTACTGATATCATCATGGTTGTTGACGGTGTTGTATTAGCAGCGATTTGTTCAAGCAGTTGACGGGTGAGCTGTAGTTGGTCTGCCATTATACTTACACTAATTGTAATGGAGCGGTAACGCTCGGAGTGTGAAGAGTTCGAGTGTTAACACACTGAGGGATGGTGCTCGGACTGTTTACAATCGGATTACACTCGTCATGATAAATCTTGTTCATTTCCGCGAAATCACTGTCAGATATCATTCCATCGTTGATATTAGCAATGATAGTCGTTCATGGGCGTGTGACGCCGTTGATAACGCTTCTGTATGTTCATGTCATTTCTCAATCGCGCACGTCGATATTTTTTTTCTACAATATTAAGAATATCAGCTGCGCCGGCGAGTACAGCAACGGCGACTCCTATCACTGGCAATATCATATATGTCGCCGATAATGTGTTTAATAATGGCATTGTATCTGCAACTGGGGCCGATGACGCGGATACAACAACGTCGATAACCGTGATGCGTTGGCGGTATTTTTTTCTGTGCGCGTAAGCATGTCGATGACAGTTTGCAACGCTGCCTTCCACGAGCTCGCATGTTTGAATCTGTACGCGTTTACGAGTTCCCGAAAATTCACAGAATCCTGCTGATTCCAGTCCAGAGTATTCACTAGATGGTAAATATTCCATTGTTGGTTTCCGTCCAGTGGATTCTGACCCGACAAATGCATTCGACCATGGAGGATATTTATTGGAGAACCACTAGTAATTTGACTGCCCATTATGTGGAGTATTAATGCTCTAAGTAATTAATTGAGGCGTTTTTGGCGAGAAATTCAAGACACCACCAATGCGTCGTTGCAGTTAAGTTTCTGTCTTCGGGATGCAATATGAATATTTCGTCGGTGCGCTAATTTAACACCGCTGACACGGTTCCAGAAAATCGATCAGTGGAATGACTCCATAGATATATCGCAAATGTCCTAAGTTTAGCGGAACTAAACACGGAGAACCTGTACACAGCGGTGACCTTAGTGGTATGTTTGATAGTGTTATTCCTCGCTGACCATGTTGCTGATCCTGATGTTACTGTGTATACAGCGTTGATGAACGAGGTCATATGCGGAACACCCGCCTCAATCCTTCTGACACGATCAGCAACGTCAGGTACTCCACTTGATATATCTGCTACAGATTTCTTGATAGCTGCAATTGACATTTGAATGTTGGTCGATTCGCTAGCGAATTGGGTGATCCAATTGTTAATTTCGGCGAGCATTATACTAACGACCTTTGGACTTCCAAAGAAATCATCGGTGACTTATCGAGTTTCTGAAAGTTTTTGCGAAGATTGTAAACATATTTACATGAAGGTCATACTCAGCTCGCAAGGTGGCTAATATATCACTAACTATGGTGTCGCTGCCGTCCACGCAATTCTTCGTTGAGACGTCATCGTAGGATGCTGGTTCTCTCAAGAGAAAGATTTTAATGTTATTCATTTTAAGTTTGCCGGTCGTTGTATCACCGGTTTTAGCAACGCGTTTACTGACCTCATTGTGGATCTCGTTTCTGATCATCGCCATTGATACGCTTGAGTCTCTGATTCTTCCACCATTGGTAAATACTGGGATATTATCGGTGACCGCACCGAGAACTCGTCGGACAATATCAACCCACCTAATATTGCTTGTTTTTAACCGTCCATGCTGACCCTGAAAAACAACAACTTTATCCTTGTCAACTCCAGCGAGGTTCATAAGATCAGCGAACTCATCTTTGGTTGCATACGCTGACACATCAACATCACCGGGTTTCTTAACCCTAGATCTTCCGTAAATATCTACCATTATAAACTACGGGCTCCTTAGAACGACGACTAGTATGCCATTCACTAGTGAACGCGTGTAGGAATTTATGTTGAAGTGGGCCATCATTGGTCCATGACCTTGATATAGCATCTAGAATAGCTAGCCATTCACGACCGCATATTGGTGGATCTGTTAGTGTCTGTGTTGGCAGTGTTGAATAGCAGGTCCGCTGATGTATTCAAGAACTTCTTTTAAAGGCGCGAGTCCATGTGAATCAAAATAAACAACACCACTCGGATCAACAGCAAATGCAACCTAGTGAGTACCCGGACCGGAATTTACATCGAGATTAATGATACCAGCTTCAATACGATTTAGTTGTTTTAATTGATCGCTCATGAAAACTCCTCTGAAGTGTTTGGTGTTTAATCGACTAGCAGCATCAAGCAAATCAAAATTAGACATCGGAACACCTTGCGTTCTAAGCTTGCTTAGCGCCATCGTTAACGATGGGTTCCTAGTAATCTCAGGCCTCGACCGTACCATGAAACTAGAGTCCCTGGTAGTCGTAGAGCTGAGCCACCAGCGGCTCGTTTCTGCTTTCTTTTTTTTTTTGTGGTCAGACCATGTCCTCTCGCTTTCTTCAATGCCATCCCGTTAGCAGTTCCAACAGCACCAAGCGCTGCTGCTTTTCAACAGCCGGAGCCGCAGCGGCAATCAGTGCCGGTATAGCTGCAAGAAGTGGAAATATAACACCTGTTTTTCTAGGTCTTTAATGGCACCCGCAGAAAGATCAAGTCAAACACCAATGTTTGATCGCTTGGCGCCATTGTAGTGTTTGAGCTGATGTTGAGTCAGTGATAATCTATTTGGGTCTTGCAATCCCGTTGATTTCAGCGATATCGTTGTTCCAGAATTCTTTGCCGATGCCGATTGCAGCTTTCTAATCTGACAAGGGGTCAGACTAACATTCACGTGATGATATGACATTATAATATCATGGCCGATTTAACTATTTATTATATTCGATTACAGAGCAATAGATCACGAGTGATCCGGTTATATGTTTTCCACTGGTGCATCAATGACTCTCATTCGTCCACCAACGCCTTCGAACAACATTGTTTTGTCTGATAGCGTAACAGCGATTGCTCTGTAATTACCAGCTGGCGCAAGAGTAGCTCTCACGTGTATATCTACGACTGACTGCCTGAATAAATCTAAATGTTCCAGAGAGAAATAATAGATCGGATACAGCGCTGAGAAATCTCGCTCAGATATTTGTAGATCAGAATCGACGTTTTGATCGTGACCCATGAATTTTATCAGACTGTGATACACACGTGCAACATTGTTTTGTTCAAAATTCAGTATTATGACTTCGGATGGTTCTTGATGCCTGTTTATTCTAATCGAAATCATAGACACGGCTAATCTATCAAAACACATTGTGTTCACCTGTTGTTTTTCAGTTGATCTTGTAACATTTTGAAATGCCACAAATATCTGTCGTGGTATTGCAATTCCCTGCTGAGATGCTATTTGCTATGCAAATGCTCCTGCTGTACTCTCAAATGTGCCTGTGGTCCTAGTCAACCATGACAGCGTTGTCTTACCACCGGAGTCCATAAACGATAGAAGTCATTGTTCTTTAGCGAGTGATGGTGTCATCGCTGTCATCCACAGTGCGAGTCTTTATAGTTCCACTTTACGATTAGTTGCAGCATTGTCTTGTCAAATAGCATCATCGTCGCCGTCTTTTCTAACACTCTTAACCATGTGTTTGGTTCCGAATATGACTTTTCTAATATACCTACAGAATCCATAGAGCAGTATAACAACTAATTCTACCTCGAGTGTCAAGTTGTGATCGTCGTGCTGCAAATCCCAAGTTAAAGTCTGGATTAGCGCCATGGACTACCGGGACCACATCAGCGTCGTCAGCAACTGCTGAATGTTTTTTGGTCATCTAATGTCATACTGTGTATGATCAGGATGGTCAGTAATATCCTTGGTAAACATAAATGATGGACTGACGGATCTTGAATAATCGTCGGAGTATCTTGCAAGACCCGAGCATCGTTGTAGCAACATCGACGTCATTATGACATGCCTCAATTTCTGTACCATATCTAGCGTACCTAAACAGTGCCATAATGCCATCATTAACGAATCCACATTTATCACCTGCAGCGTATGGATTAGTATTGCCCTTTCTTGCAAGACTACCTTGAGCTTCTATGAAAGCTCCAGCGGGCAGGAAATATCTGGAGGTATCTTGGACTTGCAGATCTATTCGCCCACTTGTGTTTGGGTTTCGTATCTCATAGGAGTAATATTGATAATCACGCACCGACTCGTCCTTGAATACTGGTGCGTCCGTGTCAAATGCGGGATTAGATACGCTCTTAAACGTTTATTATATTCGCCTTTGTCTAAAATGATGTGCCATCGAAGTTAACGTCGGCTACGACGAGCTAAACCACTGCCCGCTACCAGGTTTGCAGTTATATTTCGAGCTTGTTCACCAACGTTAACGCCGGCTAATGCTTTCAATCGTTCATTTGCAGCTTGATTTATTATTTTACTGACACTTGCTAGCATCACTTCGGTGCTGACTAATTTTACTGGCTGCGCTCGGACCGCTGACGATCTGCGTATTAATCGTGCGAGTCGTTGTCAGATTGCCGAGAATGCCTTACCAGCAACATCACCGACGGTGCCAAGAGCCTTGTCACGAACAACGTCAATGGCTTTCATTCCTAGTTGCTTTGCAGTCGGAATCGCTTTTGGGGCCACAGTTCTGAATAGACCTTGAACAACATCATCGAGTCCATCTCCGTATTTAACTTTATATACTGGTACTCGCAAATTTATCACCCTGACGTGTTCAGGTCCACGTTGGGTGCTGTGTACAATCATTATTATTTTGTTATCGCCGATCTAATTAATCAGTCGCTATAGTAGTCGTCGACGATTTCCTAGATGAGTGACCGATAAACGCCGACATCCATGACACCACATGTGATTTCTGGGGGATTATTACCTGCTCGTCGCCCACCAATCAGAACTTCCAGTCCATCAACATCCGCAAAGACGTTACTCGGACAGAGTCTAGTAAGACCACTTCCTCGGATAGTAAAGCCCTTTCCAGTAGGGGGGCCAAGACCTGGATCAAATGATCCTTCGTCTCCTGCCTCATCCGCTTCCGCAAGCTGCCGCCGTGCTCGCTCTTCTACACGTTGTTGTTTCCTCCTTTCAAGGTTTTGTCTGTTCACCGCCCATTCTTTCACAGCATATCGTGTTGCCTCCTGGGCAAATGCGTTAAAATTATTTTTCTCTGATGCAGTGACACTCGAAAGCCCACGGTGGACGCGATGTACAGCGTTAATCCCATCGTCGAGTTTCGTAGGAGCGTCAGCATACTCAGGCTTTAGATCACTTCCCCGACTATTGTATCTCAACACGACAGCTTAAATGGCTTGTTCCCTGTCCTGGAGAACGGCAACACTTACCCGGGGTTAATTTATCTTTAACTCTGGCAGCTTTTGACGATGACGGCTGATCTTCGGGTTGTGGTGGTGGTGGTGGTGGGGGGGGGGCGGGGAAGTTTCGCAGTAAAGGGATCAGGATCCACATCAAACCGTTCGTCGTCGTCGTCAATACTGGGCGGTCCGAATTGTGGTCACTCGGGTTGCACGATATCTCCACGTAATGGAACTTGGCTCTTAAATTGCTCAAATCTACGCTTGTCAGTTTTACTCTTGATTTGCGATATACCAGGGAGCGTTCGAAACACAAAAGATCTCCATTTTCATTCTGGAATATCGACGGAGCTTGGATCGAGCAGGTTTTTACGAGCTTGATACCCTGCCGCAGCAACTGCTATAGGATTATCCAGGAGTATTCTTAAACCTTCCTCGGTAAATCGAGTAGGTGCATTTATAGTTTGCCCCAGAGATGGTTTAGTTGCCCGAAAAGACCAGCAACATCAACAAGCAATGCATCAAGAGCCTTTTGTGTTGCCTCAGTTGCTCTATCCCCTTAGTTGGTTTGACAATTGATTTAAATAACTACTCTGCTCTTTCTGTAAATAGCTCTCTGGCTTTCTGATGCGCCTGTAGTTTCTGCTTGACAGAATCACGGACGGGGAGATATTTCTCAATCGCCTCTAGTCGTTGAATAGCTAATTCAGCTGTACGAGATTCCATGGTTCGCGCAGATTCACTCATTATTCTTAATTACAGACCTATCGTCGCCGGCAGCTACTACTTTTTATTTGCTCGTGGTCCAGCGGCGCAGACAATCAACGGCGATCTACCACAAGCCGTTCCCCGATCATCTACAGCAGCAGGGAGGAACAGCTCGCTGGTCTACGAGTCTCCGGACGCGCAAGAAGCCTCGATTTACCATTCTAGACTTTGTATGTCCATTTATGCCTAGTTCTCTAATCGGGTTCCCTAATTCGTAGACCTAATGGTCTGTCCAGCTCCCCTGCTGCTCAAGAATAGAATACATTGAGTATTTTCTGATACATGTACTATGTCGGTTTTCTTAGACTGGTATACATATTTCAATAACAAAATTAGTTTCCCTCACAACATTTTGTAAATATTTAAAGATGTAGCGGAGTTCACCGTTTCTCGACATTTCATCTTCCGGAAAAATCGCACTGTATCCAGTTTTGCAACTTCTATATTTTTACATTTAATGGCTTTATAATCACAAAATATCAGCATTATTTTTAACACATGTTCACAAATAATTGGAAGTATTTCATAAATTAAACTTTTCCCGTATCGAATTAGAAGCATATAGATAACATCATAAGTAGCTGTGTTGAGACGAATCAAGTTTTTAGTTCTGATACATTCGTACAGTGAAACTCCTAAAACCGAAACCTCACTATACCAAAATCTCATCAAGACCAAGTTTGTTCTGGACCCAGCAAACTGAAATCCCTTAACTCAATATACCAAACCAATTTAGATCACAAATTTCAATTTTACGATACAACTCCTACACCCTCTCCCCGATAAAACCCAACCTGAAACTCCCTTCAAACTCGGAAATGGTTTATGCCTAACAGGTAATACGGCAGTCTTATCTTGGAGAGTCTACCGGGAAATGTCCCAAGGGTACTGGGATGTTGAAATAATACTTGACACAAGTGGCAAGACAGATTAGGGATGACTAGAGGCTAGTCTGAAGTCTTTGCTCCGTAAAAAGAATTATCTTGTAAGGTGGATAATTAATAACCAAATGCTTGTTGGTAGGCCATTTAAGAAGCAATTAAAGAAATGTTCTTGGTCCATTTCCTTTATCCTTGATCAAGTGATGCCCAAATGTAATGTATTAACACATTTGTCAATTATTGATAACTGTCACAAAGACTGAGTGTTATTGTCATTTACATGGTGAAAGGAAATAGTGTCAATTACAGATATCTTCACTTGCAATTCATTTTTAGGTATTGATATGTCCTAATATATTTTTTAAAACTCTGATAGCTTTAGAATGAGCTGATGAATGAATGATGCTCCTGTTAGTGAAAATGAATTAATTACCACAAAAATTACAACATACAAATATCAACTGAAGTGGCACATCATGCACAGATTTAAGGTGCAAATTTTAAAAAAGTGTCCAGGTTTTGATCTCCTGTT
The DNA here is from genome assembly GCA_016617855.1 of Megalonaias nervosa. Lineage (NCBI taxonomy): Eukaryota > Metazoa > Mollusca > Bivalvia > Unionida > Unionidae > Megalonaias > Megalonaias nervosa. The sequence continues at coordinate 16,104 of JAECUM010028607.1, read as the reverse complement.
TAATTATAACTTGAAATGTGTAACTCTGTAACCATTCAAATGTGCTGGAATGCAAGTTTGTCCATGAACTATTAGAACTTCTGTTTAAAGTATAGCAATACAAGAGTATCATAACATCTTTCGTAGTTCTGATAATTTTTAAAGACGTACAACGAGTGTCTAACGCTCACTTCACTGGCTTTGATATTGCATTGGTATTAAACTGTGCGGCATGTCTTCATGAAATTACTACTAATATATGTAAAGAAAAGCTGATGGCCATGAATGTACCACTCCTACAAGTTGGATTATTTGTTCATGATAGTGATGTTTGAGGAGTTCAACTCAAGGTTATCAAATTGCCCGAATTAATTGCAAAAGTTTGCAATGTACACAGGTATCATGAAGAAATGCATAAACAAATACACCCTTATATTTAGAAACCTTTAACTCAACTAAATGTTGTTACTACCAAGTTCATCTGCAAGGTTACCGAGTTCCTTTAATGGATATTTTGACCTCGGGTTATGTCACATAGGACAGATAAGTTTGAAGAAAAAAAAAACAAAACAACGTTTTGAATGCTTTAAAATATTATTCCGTTTTTATTTCATATATTGCTGCTACTTTGCCATAAAAGATTTTGCAAAAACGTTCTTCTCCCAAAATTGAATGCATAAATAGGACTATTGTATTACCAGCGTAATCCTATATATATATATATATATATATATATATATAGAGAGAGAGAGAGAGAGAGAGAATTATACATATACACCAGACAGAACGGAAAGTGCTATCCCTGGATTCTATAGAAGAATGCTTGATAATAGTAGGCAGAATTAGTATTTAATACAAATAATACTGTCATACAGGTTAGAGAATTTTTAATTCGTCCTCTACGGAGATTCGAACCCAGTCCGCGGGTAAACGGCACCCATCGCCTTGCCTGCACGCACCAGCCCATATTCTTTCACGACTAAGCAGCATCACCAACAAATGATGCGACTGAATCAGTGTTATATGCACTCATGCGTAGCAGATACACTCGCATGGCGACCTAATAATTAATTCTCATCTGTCTACAGAGTCATTCCGGATTGCGATGAAAGAAATCAAAGTATATAGAATTAATTATAGCGAATTATAAATATACACCAGACAGAACGGAAAGTACTATCCCTGGATTCTATAGAAGAATGCATGATAATAGTAGGCAGAATTAATATTTAATACAAATAATACTATCATACAGTCGTGAAGGAATATGGGCTGGTGCGTGCAGGCAAGGCGATGGGTGCCGTTTACCCGCGGACCTGGGTTAGAATCTCCGAATCTCATGTTTGTTTCAATTGATTATGTTGTTTCAACTGAGTACATGGAACATATGGTGTGTTTCAACTGAGTACAATTGAGTTACCGTCATTGCATGAGATTATATGAATCTTACTTTCATTACATGAGATTATATGAATCTTACTTTCATTACATGAGATCATATGAATCTTACCTTCATTACATGAGAATATATGAATCACATTTTTGTTTCCCCATTTTTGAATGATTGTATGAATTCCTTTTTTTTTGTATGTCATAAGGTTTCATAAAGTCAAACATTCATTCATATATAACAAATGTTTGTGTGGAGTAATCGAATGAGTTGTATGTTTAGAGCGTGAAAGAAACACACTGTATTATGTTGTAGAGGATATATATATTTTTGTTAATTCTTTTCATAAACTTCCATCTTTCATCATATTGTTGTTGTGTTGTCACTTAATCCAAACATCCATTCAGGTCAAATCCTGTTACATTTTATGCAATTTCTTCATTCCGAACACATTGTTATATTACCTCAGCAGGCTTAAATTCTTTTCTGCACCGGTAGCGGCCGTTCAGAGGCGCGGGCTTAGTATCGTACGTGGCGCATTATGGAGGCTAGGGCGCCATCCTATTCATATGATTCCGATTGCCACCGGAGCTGATAGTCATGCATTCCCATATACGTTCGCTCAAAGTCAGACAAATGCAGGTTACTTCTAGTCTGTTCCAACGAGTCACTTTTTCAATATTCTCAACTCCAAATTTTTGCGCTGTACAACTGTGCAATGAACGCAAAGTTTTTATAACTTTATTTGACCCATATAAAGTAAAGAGATTATCCATCAAACTTTCTAGGTCAGGAATCTCTAAACATATGAAGACAGTCCTTAAAACATTAGTTATCATGGAAAAACCAGAACAATTATCCAGTATATTTCACAAATAAAATTTCCGCTATAACACAGATAAACTTTCCACTAATACACGGATAAAATTTCAAAAATTACAAGAATAAAATTTCCACTATTACAAGGATATAATTTCCACTATAACACTGATAAAATTTCCACTAATACACGGATACAATTTCCAGAATCATAATTCTCTGATCACTGAGACAATTATCTTCGGTACTAATATGGGTTGTGCCTTGCTGTAAAAACGGGGAGGGGTTCATTCAGCAATGTTTCGAAGTAATAAAAAGCGAGAAACATATAATACACAGATATTTAATTAATAAATCGAGCAGTAAAAAAAAATAAATGAATAAACAAAAAATTAACCAAACGAATGACAATTAATTAACAAAGCATTACATTAAAATGTAAACATTTATTTATCCTGCTAAAGAACACTCCCTAAGTTAAAGTATCCATTCACTCGTCTTGACAACACGATGCTCAAGACAAAAGTATACTATTTCTATGCTTTTATCCGTACAGAATAGTATCTGTTAGGTTACGAGAAAATTATTGACCCATCTCAATTAAAATAATCTAAGTTTCAGGTCTTCAAAACTTTGACAAGTGTTGTCCATTATTGTCATGCTGACTATGAAAGCCGCAATTATAATTTGATACATAAATCAGGGCACCAATCCATTATCCAATCCACCTAACCTTTAATCCAAAACATTTAGTTAAAACAACTCCCCGTGCTATTGCACGGGAAGCGTGATAAACCCAAATTATTATGGACAGAAATACTCTGAGTGTGATCAATTCAACTTTTACATACTACTGCAGCCAGAAATCAATGACCTTACTTCCAGAAGTACTTCCCAGGCGTCATGGCTGTGTCGAAGTACTGAAAATATCGTGCTTAATACAAATGGACAAGCTAGCAAAGATTATGCTTACAGTGGGAATGTGATCGAAAATTTGATTAAACTACTACTTGAGAAAGTGGCTAACATGTTAACTGATATAGTGGCTTAAAAGATGATTGAAAAATTACTGCCAAACTGTTATCTAATATAACTCATCATATCATAGTCAATGGCATTAATAATCAATGCATTTAGCCATGATCAAATTTTATATATTTGCTTATTTATACGAGAACTCATAAACATTGGTAAATACGATTATTCACGTTTTTACAGCCGAGCTGCCACCGTCTACTATTGTGATGACAATCTTAAGTGTATGGACTCCAACGTTAGTACACAGTAATTATATTACTTTTTGATGGAGTTCAATAATTGATAGTTAGTCAATCGCTTCAGTCAGTAGATCATCAGTTTAGTATAGCTTTCAGTAAATATCGGTAATGTTATTACTCCAAGTCTTAAATTACGTAACAGAAAGAAAGTGAAACCAACAATTTTAAGTAAAATCAGCAAGCAATCTATTTATTTAAAACACAAAGTGAAATTTCAGGAGACACTTACAGTATTGTGAACGAAACCCCAAAATGATCCTAAAAACCTTATCACAAGTCAAGCAATATATAATGCTCCGATTGAATTCCAATAGTCTTGAATGTCCTGATATAACACAATGATGCAATCCAGAATGTTTTTGATGAATTCACAAAACTCCAAAGTAATGTATACAAATCCAAAAGTCAATGAGCACGTTAGTAATTCCAATGAAATTTTAAATAAATAATTCCTCTTGCATTATATCAGAACACAACAATAAATTCTGATCCAAATGGATTCCCATAGACTGACCTAAAACAGGAATGAAGTATTTGTTTACCAAATCCCTATTTATACGCATTTTCACTTGACCTAGATGTGAATCATTCCAACAGAAAATTCCAATATAATTATAAAAGGATTGGGCCTAGAATATTCCAAACTCAAATGCCATGCAAACATTCTATTTACAACTTACAATCATGGACAAACATTGGCTATTTTTAATAGTGTGATTGCATTAATTAAGAACGACTTACAATCATAGACAAATGCTAACCACACAATTAAATATACATAACATTAGTATAATCAAAGCAACTCTACTATCACAAGGCATATATGGTACTTCATAACCTACAGTGTATGGATTACTTGAGATTGAGCGTACTTGCATATCAGATTATAACCTGTCTTGAAGTGGGATTTGCCATTCATATACTTTATTCTATTATGCAACATAACTTATCAGCTTATATAAAAACACGGTGACGCTATTAATAATGGCACAAATACTAATTTCGAACCAGTGAAGTTAGTACAATTACCAAAGTTACCACTAGCACTATCAAACTGTTTAATTTAGATACTTTAACGGCAAATCCTACTTGGCTATCATGGTCTCATTGTGAACAATTTGTATAAATTTATGATAAAACTGAATTACTTGCAACATATTTTAATTATCCATTTTATAAGTTAAATGTACAGCACGATGATAGCTTAATAGTACTTTGTCAAGTGAAGATAGTGAGGTGCTGCCATGGAGTAGAGGTGGAACTGAAAATTTCTAGACACAAAGCTGCCATGTATATGTCTTAGGGATAGATAACATGCATAATTGTTTTCTTATTAATTGAGCATGCTTACTACTCGCTATTGTTGTTCCGTATGCAAATATGACACCAACTTGGTCACAACCGTATGAGGTGAAACTGATTAAATCCACAAGTGATGGAATCTATCTATCCAGTAAAAAAATGAGAAAAGACACCACTTTTTCAACCAACCAAAACTATAAAAGTATAATTTTTTAAAGTAAAGATATTTTTGGATATTTTATTTGCTAAAACCCAATATGCAGATTTAAATTTAATTATAACTGCATATCATTCGTTCACTGCTTTGTTGATTTGTTGAAATTGTTGGAAAATGCAATCGTGTCTTCCAGATCCATAACGAATTCAAAGTTGTCAGTTCTGTGTTATCACTTCACAATTCGATGCTGTCGCATTACAAATAAATCTCCATCTTTTCTGCCTGGCTAAAAGACAATAAAATAGACGTCCGGTCCTTTGAAGAAAGATAAATGTCAGTGTTTTCTTATATTTTATTTTGCATGTAACTTCGAACCATACCATAATTGCGTTAATATCTGCAAATGATCCACACATCAGAGTGCACACACATACAAACTTTATTTATTAGAAGGATTACAAAATAGGGATTACAAAAGTGCTCACCATACTTTTAAACACATGATTCCAATTGAAGCATCAAAAGAGATAAACGGAAATAAGTTTTAAATAATATGTTGTTGTTGTTGTGGGGCTTAATGCCATTTTTCAGCACACGATAGGCTATACATGGCGGCCAGTATTAATGGTGGAGGAAGAAACCGGGAAATCCCCGGAAAGAACCACCGACCCACGAGAAGCTACTGGCAAGCTTTCTCACATATCCGTTTTTCGCCGAATCCTAGACTCGAACCCACGCAGACAGAGGTGAGATGGCAGTGATCCGTAACGGAGAGCGCTTTAGACCACTTGGCCACTCGGGGCCCCTTTAAATAATATACATGGTTATCTAATGACTGATTATTCTGAGACACCTAAATTTAATTATGTCAAAGTGTAAGTGAAATAATATTGCGGAGACATTTATTGCAAATAGTCGAATGTGTGTTAATTTCGATAAAACTACAGTTATGTTATTCAGAAACGGTGGAACTCTGAGGAGTAACTAAAAGTGGTATTATAAGGGTCAATAAATCCAAATCGTATCTTTGTATAAATATATGGGATTATACCTCACTCCTAAACTTATTTGGATGAAAGCAAAGCAAGAATCCGCAAATTCAAGAAAACAAGTTTCTACATATATTGATTATTATTGAACATAAGTTAGGCAAATTTTCTTTGAGAACAACTTTAAATTATTTGATGCTATTATCACACATGTACTAAATTGTTCTTCTGAAATTTGAGGGTATAAATATTCATATATAATTGAATAGATATTGTTTTGTACTACAGTTTTAAACCTTCCAAGGAACACATACTTCCTTTTAGTACGAGGAGACTGCATTAGTCTAGATCTTTCTTTGAGCTATTATTGTAAATGTATTAAGTATTGCATTAGGTTGACCAGAATAGGAAATAAGCAGTATTGAACACAATATTATATTATACTGAAACAAATGGATGAGTCAAGGAATGGTATATGAGTTGCGAAAGTTAAAGACGTAATATTTAGATAGGAATTTGGTTATGTTTGGTCCGCACAGGGTGTAAGGGCTGAAAATTTATATTTGTTCAATATCAGAGAAAGTCTTCAGACAAATAATTCCGGAGTGGAAATCAGTTGTAAACAAACAACATAAAGCACATTACTATAGTACACTTATTTACCTACCGATCTACAGGCTGCATTAGCAAGACTCGAATGTTCTGCTCACAATTTAGCTGCAGATGAAGGACGACATAATCGACGTATATACATACAATTTGGTAAAAGTCAGTAGAAGATGAATATCATTTTGTTTTACAAAGCCCATTTTATGTAGGTACAATAAACAAATTCATACATAAAGTTGTAGCAAATAATATCGGTATGAAGAAATATTCTATTCACCGATGAAGTCTGAGAACCATGTCATAATATCTCAGTTTGCACAATACCTCTTTACATCATTCCACAGAAGAAAGAAAATAGACGTGTAACTATAATACTTTTTCAGCCTATATGCAGCATCATACCCAGATAATGCTATTTCCGTTTCACCTATCTACATATTTCTATTGCGGGTTTTCGATGCTTCCTTTGCGTCTTTTTCACTTGGCTGTGTTAAATGGTTTTTAATATGCTGTTCTACATCATTGCAATCTAATTTTAAACAATTACTACAATGTGGCACTAGCAAGTTTCCGTACCGAATCAATACGGTCACGTTATAGAGTAAAATGTGTCATGTTTAGACAAGGCCATTTGGTAATAACAGATTCATTACGATAGGAATCGTATCAATGACAGTTGACTTCTAATTCTAAGAATATAAGTGGTGTTCAGCGGTTGCAGTGGAAAAAGAAACGGATTCTATCAACTAGTTTTCGAGTTTCTCGCAATAAGGTATATGAGCAAGAACAAAATTATTTCTAATATCCATATTTTCCTGATTTTCCAGAACTATGTTATTCCTTTAAATTCTATAAAATATTCCTTTGAAGTAAGTTTTCTGTTCATTGACCATACTATAGCATAGCACTTGTATTATAGAAATATATATAGTTGAAAACACTAAGTCTTGACTGTGATATACTACAGTTTTTTTACACGTTCTCAGAAGGAATTGCAAATCATTCCCAAGAAAACTTTTAGCTCACAGGATTAGTGTCGTCAAACATTTGTGTTATTATACGAATCTTGTTATGTACAGTCCAATAGAACTCTGTTATATCATTTTTCCTTCGCCAATTACTGTACACCTCCTCAATAGATATAACATTGTATAGACACACGTGAGTGGATATATAGAGTACTCATGTATGGTAATTCAGATACATTCTTCTAATATCGTCTCAAAGTCATGAGAGACACTATTGAACGTATTTATAGTACTCTTGATAACTCTTGTCTGTCATAGCAAAGGATTCTTTTTACTGAGTTCATTGAGCTGAATGTTTTGTTTTTTCACAACCTTGGGGACATTCACGCCACTACAAATTATCCAATGCCCAAGTCTTTCAAGCTGTTTCCTGTTTTGAACCTGTCTTCTATAGAAATTCTGAGTCAGAAAGTTATAGACGTTTTAATCTTAATTTTGCTCTATTTTACTGACTAATGATCAACTTAAAAAGTTTCATCACAGTGCTAGCACAGTACATCGGGCGTTCATAATTTGGAATACGTGGAATATGACAAAAAATCACGTAAGGATCTAAATTTATATGCATATTAACGCTAACCTAGGGATTGTAACGGTTAATAGCTTTTTTTTTTACCTCTGGACCCCATTAGAGGATGAAATATATGACAAAGTCCAGAATGTTGTTTATATATATATATATATATATATATATATATATATATATATATATATATATATATATATATATCTGTGTGTGTGTGTGTGTGTGTGTGTGTGTGTGTACAGATGGATTGTAAGTCTCGTCTGCTACATGGTGAAATCGAATGCATGTTTTACCATGCCAATGTTGTAGAAGTATTTGTGTAATACGGACTTAGTCTTCTCCAGAAAATGATGAAAGACCTATAGATGCTTTCCCGATAAGGTCACGAGACGACGATATTCTGCACATTTTACCTGGACGATGGGCAACCTGGCAGTACAAGGCACACTTAAGCAAAGTCAGCTTATAAATTACAAATATAGATACTAACAGAAAGCCTGATTTACGTTCTGTTTATGCATGTATCTTGTATAACAGTATCTTGAGATTCAATGTATTTATTTCAACTTCTAAACACCATATAAACTCAACGGTAAATCTGCCAGCATACCTCAAATATGGCTTCTGATGACGTCATGCCGGAACTATCTATAGGTAGGTAGTATTGCGGTTACCTTCCAATACGTTGATAGTTTTATTCAGATGATACGCTATAATCCAGTCCAAATCAGCGATGGGAAGCACAACGGATTTGATTTGCTTTTTGGTCCTCGGGACAAATAGATAACGGAATAATAATAATAATAATAATAATAATAATAATAATAATAATAATAATGACAATAATAATAATATGAATTGATTGGTAACAAACAGTCTTTACGAGACACTTCATAATTCATCTAAAAGAGAACAGAAATGGCAGACATGTTTTCCAACAGTACCTGAAACGTTTGTGTGTCATACATCACGTGTAAAATACTGAATAAGCAGCCTCAGAATGTAAACTTACATGAGGGGCCACTGACCCTCCATGTGCTGCGCAGTATAAATCTAGTTTAACAATGAAGGTAATTAAGTTTACAAACTAATTTAAGATGTGGCAGAAACAAATAATGCTACTTTTAGCAAATAAAAAGCAAACCTTCATTTGACTGAAAACATCCGTGCAATACTGATTTCATTTACAAGTTACACGTTATGCAATGCAACAAATGTATAGTGTCACGTATACGCATGACGTCACGCGACATCAACTGTGCGCTCTCGATAGGCTTATTTCATATTCTCTTTGAACATTAAATCAACTTCCATTCGATGCATGCGGCTTCCTTCATTATAGGCGATAAATAACACACTTTGTAGGGAAAACCCTACCGTGTTTTTGTCCTGCTCACGAAGAATTAATTTAAAAATCTAATCAGGCTTTTGCGACTGTTTTAGCTCGAAAAATATGACTAATGGAAAGCAATTTTTCCAAGCTGTAAAGGTTTATCATTACTTACTCGGAAACTTCGACTGCACGAATGTGACAGAAAAGCATCCTGAAATTTAGACGTCATCTAAAGATTGACCTGCATAGATCGACATGTTCATTAACCAAGCATACATAAACCGAGCAATTTCGTGTATAGGCTCACATTAATTAGGGTTATATGACCAAAGGGATTCTTAGTACGTATGACAAAAGGGATTTTAGTGTGGGAAAAAGTAAAATATATAGGAGTACCAATATCACGTTTCTAGCAAGTAATATTGGGGGGGGGGTGAATATGGGAATTTCAGAGACAGATGTCAGGGAAGCAATGATAAATCTGGGTAACTAGGTTAGCATCATAGAAACTAATGTTAAGTTGGGTGTGAGAACATATCAATAGCAAGTAAAGTCTTTGGGTTTCAGGAAGGCTTTGACAAATCTGGGTAAACAGGTCAGCATCATGACATATCTGGATAACTGGGTCATTCCTGCTGTTTCAGCACATTTAGTTATCGTATGATCTGGGGGAAGGGAGCTGTCATTCATCTAGTAATGGTTGGCCAATCATATTCTGTATGTGGGGAAAGGGTGTAGGATTACGATATGTGTATATAGATAGATACAAGATATAGTGTGCAGAGAGAAAGCAGAAGGCATAAGGGCAGAAAGCAGAAAGAAAAGCAGAAAGAGGGCAGAGAAAGAAAAAGGGACAGTAGAGATAAGATGTAGTTGGAAATAAGAATCAGACAGAGATATACAAGATGGGGAGTTAAGAGAAAGGATACCTAATAGACATAATGGAGTGATAGATATTCTGTGCGGACAAATATAGTGAGAAACAATGTAGATAAACATTAGTGTAGAATTTGGAGAGGTGGACAGAACTAGTGTGTATTTTGGATATAAACAGTAGATTACAATTTGACTTAGTGTTTTAATTAGTATACCACTGGTCCCCGCCTCACCCCGAAGCCAACAGAAAGACCCAATAGGTCAGACGGACCGCACCTAACGGGTCAGAGTTACACAAAAAACGACAAGTTTCTACTACGTAAGGGTTTGATTGATATCTCAACGGATTCCACCTTTAGCTCTGATGGACAAATATTGCATAAATACTATTGCCTTGTACATTGTTTGGCAATAACAACAATGAATATCATGACATAACGACTTTAAGTTCTACAAACAATGAATATCATGACACAACGACTTTAAGTTCTACGAACAACGAATATCATGACACAACGACTTTAAGTTCTACGAACAATGAATATCATGACACAACGACTTTAAGTTTTACGAACAACGAATATCATGACACAACGACTTTAAGTTTTACGAACAACGAATATCATGACACAACGACTTTAAGTTCTATAAACAATGAATATCATGACACAACGACTTTAAGTTCTACAAACAATGAATATCATGGCACAACGACTTTAAGTTCTACGAACAATGAATATCATGACACAACGACTTTACTTTCTACAAACCATGAATATCATTACATAACAACTACTTTAAGTGCTACAGACAACGAATATTATGAAATAACGACTTTAAGTTCTACAAACAATGAATATCATGAAATAACGACTTTAAGTTCTACAAACAATGAATATCATGAAATAACGACTTTAAGTTCTACAAACAATGAATCGCATTACATATCGACTTTAAGTTCTACAAAGAATGAATAAACTGACAGATAAACGACTTTAATTTGTACAAGCAATGAATATCATGACATAAGAAAAAGTTTAATTTCTAGAAAACAGATAGCAGCAACTCCTGCTCGTTTTGTACCCCTACTTTCACAATATCTGAAACTTAAAAATTACCAATCACCATTTAACATGACACCATAGGATGATAATTTTAAAACTGTTCGAATTACTCGATTCATCTTTTTCATCACCAACCAGTAATTATTAATACAGTCATGTGCTTCTATTGCAGAAGTTTAAGTCTTTTGGCAGAATATTAGTATCATCCACACGAGCACACTGGAAACCTAGATAGCAAGAAAATTAATCTAGTAGTAAATTATATCGTCATTCCTTTCTTTAATATTTTGCTTCGCACGACAAGCGTTTAATATGGACATATTTGGAGACATACTACGTGACGTCCTTTTTAATTGAAAAGTTTTAATTTGCAGAAACATGACAGTCTGGAGAAAAAGTGTCTTAATAAATATATTAAAAAGTTCCTTTCTTGTAGATAGGACCATACTCACATCACCTTGCAAATTTTAAGTAAACTGTAATGAAAAAGTATTTCGTCTCATCATATTCAGAATACTTCTGATAAAGTTTTCTCTTGTTCATACTACTGAGTTTAACATTACGTTGATATGGGCTCTTGGTATAATCGTACAGAAGTACAGAATTTGGTATGCTTTCTTAGAAAAAGGCGGAGGGCTGTTCATTCATTTGGAAAATAGTCCAAAAAAGGCTTTTGATAACAGCTTGGTTGAAAACAGCTTGTAATTAAATCATAACAAGATTTTAAAATAAAACGTGTCTAGAGTGAGGTTGTGAGACAAAGCGGTATTCCGACCCACTTTTGACTGTCTATACAAATCTAATGATCCACTGGGTGTGAGAATGAATGAATTAAAAAAGGAAATAGATACTACCAAAAAGGGGTTTGAAGAAAAATCTTAGTAATGCCTAGATATATGTTGTTTTGATATTTTGGCATTGTATCAAGTCATCAACATCCTTATTAGTGTTGTATTGTATTAAGTGTGAATGCAAGAGATGTAAGACAGACGATATCAACTATTCATTGATATAAATGAAAGAGCTGTTGGAACCTAAAACACATGCGAGTTTACAAGTATCGATTGAATTATACTCCGTCACGTATTACTGAGTACAGGCTACACACCAAATTGTCAATAAAATTTGTTTAAAACGCTCAAGCATATAAATTTATTTTATCAATTTGCTTCAGCATGGAATCTGTTAGAGGTTTTGTTTTGTCTTTTATAAGTAGCATGACCCATGTAAAATCAATTGAAGTGATAGAGGGTGGTTACCTGAGTGCTGCTTGCATATTAAACCTCACCGGAGATGACAATTTAAATCTGAAATAAATACATAGTATCTGGAAAAAAATAATATTTTAACAAATAAATGAGCCAATGGTAAAAATATTAAAATGACATTTAACATTCTAAACCTTTCATCCGCGTCCCTTGTATAAATGTACAAATCGAAAAGATTTGAGATCTAAGATAACAGTTGCAAAAGCCACTAAAGTAGTGTTGTTATTGTTGTTGCTGTTGTAGGGTTTAAAACCATTTTCAGCACAAGATAGGCTATACATGGCGACCAGTATAAATGGTGAAGCTAGAACCCGGGAAAACCCCGGAAAGAACCACCGACCCACGAGAAGCTATTGGCAAGCTTTCTCACATACCCACAATGGCCGAACCCGAGACTCGAACCCACGTAGACAGAGGTGAGATGGCAGTGATCCGTAACGGTGAGCTTTAGACCACTTGACCACTCGGGGCCCCAAAAGTAATGTAAGGCAATAACCCATAAATATGTGTTTAACTTACGAAACAATTAATCCGTAATTAAATGCAATTACAAATACAGAAACAAAATTGCTACCTTTTACGACTATATTACGAGCGAGGATATTATCGACACAGCAAACAACAAAGTATTAACCGATGTCAGACTTGATTCCAGCCTGAGGTGTGTTTTAATTATGTACCGTACGCGTGGAGAAAGTCATTCAGATTTACAAGTCAGCAATATAAAAATAAGTCAGTGCCAAAGTCAACAAAATATAGTTTATTCAAACAGCTTCTAATTAATATATCAGTTTACATAAGCAGAAAAATATATATGTAATGGACACAATATTAACACTTTTTTGCGTATAACGATAACAATTGGTCTGGCTTGACTGGAGAAATAGAGAAATGTATACATGATAATAGATTCCATTGTAGAGCTCTTATATTAACTAACAATCAACAACGTACTGACTTTTAAATCAACAGAAAAAATGTAATGCTCACAAAATGTAATTTTATTTTGTGTCGCATTGTTCCGGTAAGCATTCAAAACAATGAAGGAAAATAAATTATATTTTGTGCATGAATCATGAAGGAGGCAGTTTGCCAAATGTGAATGTTTACGTTTGGTTTTCATTTCTTTCACAATAAAGTTACCTATTATGGTTTTAGTATTGATGATATAGCTGTGCCATGAAACTCTTCAAAGCTATTCATGTATTCACAGGGGTATTTTTTTTTTCTCCACAATTATTTAGATTTCATGTCACTGTAACGTGTCTGTGTGTCTGTAATTATTTAATCACCTGTAGTTATTTTAATTGTTCTCTTCATTTTCTTCATTCACGAACCCATCAGCTATAGAATCCTGGTTGAATGAAATATATTTATCGTAATTTTGGTATGCTCTTTACCTCTTCAACTCGATCATTTTTAAACCATGCCTAGAATTGTCACTACTAAACTATGTCTAGATGAATAGACTACTCTCACTAACAAACTATGTTTAAATTAATAGATTACTCTCACTACTAAATTATGTCTAGATTAATAGACTACTCTCACTACTAAAGTATGTCTTGATGAATAGACTACTCACTGCTAAACTATGTCTAGATGAAAAGACTACTCTATCGGACAAGTTGTGAATAATCAGTGGCATATGTCCTGCTTATGTATAATTCAAATTGCATTCTTTAGATGCCAGACATGTATACCTGTCTGTGAAATGGTCATGGTCTTTTATTTCGTTTTCAGCTTTTTTTTTCACAAATGTAACACATACCTGTTGAAAGTGTATTTCATATTCTGCAGTGAACACCATAGTTTTACATTTGATTTTCTTAATTTTCCATACCTTCTCTTTTGCGGTCCTGACTTCATTGCAGTTCTGATAAAGACCTCTGAACGGCGATTAAAAGTTGCATACGACTTATCATAATAAGCTACACTTTTAATGTCATCATATACTCCTTTTCCACTATGGACTTGCAGTTTGCCACTTTGCTCACGCAATAGACGTGATGAATAAAGTGTTTTATATTTAAGTTGTTTATTGTGCTTATGAATTAAACTATATATTCAATATAAGCATCTGCTGTATATCCTGATCTTATCTCCTTGTTAGATCTATTTCAAGGCAAGTGTTTTTCTTTAAACATTTAGCCATTTCTTCCGTTGTGAGCCTATTCTCCGCCCTTAGCGTCTTAAATTTTTCACTTTTCTCCCTAAACGTTAGAGTTCTCGAATATTATCTTCAAACATCAGTCGATGCGCCTATGTTAACCTATATTCTATCTCCACAGTTTCCGGAGCCTTTAATATAATCTTTTCCACCATATTCTAAAATTAAACAAAAATATTCACATATTTGTGTGATTTATTGTATTGCCTATGCAGTACAATCATTTTCTTTAACCTAAAATTAACCTTAATTTCATAGGTCCAAATGTTCTTAGCACTTTTTGCCGGCTAACCTAGGCAGTGGCATCTTCTTGTTCACCAAAATAAGTAAGTATATTTAACCTTAAGACGTCTACAGCTATCCTAAGTTTCTAGTACTGCCACTGTTCATGACTAATAATTATTTTTGTCCTTTCATTTTTCAAGCATTATAATCTTTTCTCATTTACGATCATAAAGCGTCACAGTTGTAAAAGATATTGCTTTAATGACAAGAGACAGGATGGCAAGAAGTCGATTTACGTAAATCAGGCTTAAATTTTATACAATATTCTACCAAAAAGGATCGTATATGCTGCAAAATAAATAAAAATAAAGTTATGTTCTTTTGTACAAGCTTAAAATCTAAGAATGTTTGATCCGATGTGTTTGAAATGTGCCACGTCACAAATGACGTGCAGCAAAAATTCAGCATTTTTGTGTGTTTGGCAAACTCTCCAGTGCCTGAAATTACACATATGAGAGGTAGTATAGAAGTGAGAGAGTACGTTAAAGTATTAGATGGATATCGAGAATCTACAATTGATTAATATTCTTTCTGTAAAATAGTTTAGGGTCTTACTTCGGTAGACATTTTTAATATACTTCATACTTTAGCGCTGTCTTATACGTACACGATATGGTGATAAAGAAATGTATGAATGGCATAACGATGTTTACTTTATGATAATCATTATATTCCCAAGTGTTGCTGTTCAAGTATCTTTTAAAACTGATTTTAAAAAAGGTCTGAACCTCGATACATGATGCACAAACACAAAACCGAGTAGTTCAAGCTCTGCATCTAATTACTACGTCGGTTAATCCATAGAAAATGGATTTCTGACATTTTCGAGTTAAACGAAGCAAAGCTTGTCAAAGAGCAGCATTCGTTCATTACAGATTGGCAACCAGCCTTGAAACGTTTACAAAAGACAAGAAATTATCTTGATATTGATGTTCATTCTGGTAGAAACATGATTTTCCATTAAAATGAAGGAAAATCTTGTTATGGTGATTTATTTTCATACATCATAGCGTGTTCGTGATTGTCATTTAT